>JAJOZX010015202.1:0-68148 GCA_023014485.1 Bathynomus jamesi
TACCACTAAGTAACCAGCCAAATCCTCAATCCGTGAACATTGTGAAACTAACAACCATCCATTTAATAATTTCTCATTTTTAACCACCTTGCAAAATGAAACGGACCTGAGAATTATGGAGTTCTTACTTGCTTACTTTATTACTCTATGTGAATTTGAACGACGGTTCAGGATCGACCTGCAGCATCCCGCCTCATTTTCGGGATTTTGGTGAAGGAGGGAATTACTGTCTGATCTGCCTCGTAGCCAGCCGCGCATGGCTGGTCAGGGACTTTGCACAGGAATTGTTCAGCTGGTTCTTGAAGTTCTTCAGGTCGGTGTGCTGGAGATTCCTCACGTCTTTTGGTAGGGCATTGAAAAGCTTTGGGCCTCGTATTCTGAGGGTATTTTCCATACTCGTTTTCATGGCCCCCTGTCCAACCGCAGCTGGGACAATACAAAATCTGTCTCTTTTCTCATTCCAGTTTGTTTCTATTTCATTCTTAAGGTTAGAGACAAAGCCCTCAAGTATTTTCCATATGTATATTATTGTGTACCACTCGCGTCGTCTTTCCAGAGACAGGAGTTTCAGGGATTGTAGTCGAGACCAGTCGTGTTCACCTTTCGTTCCTCTATCTTAGACGTAAAGGTCCTTTGTGTAGCTTCAATATTCGCAATGTTTCGTTTCTGTATGGGCTTGTGAGTACTGAGTAATACTCAATTATCGGTAGGACTAGACTCTTCCATATATAAACATGATGTTTGCTTTTCTGCTGCTGAAGCTCCTCCAGATAATCCCCATTATTTTTCTAGCCATTCTAATTTTGATGTTATAGTGCTCTCTGAATTCTGCATCCGACGACATTATTACTCCAAGATCCCTGAGAGGGCCGTTTCCTCTTACAGGCGAAATAGGCGACTGCCTAGGGCCCCGCTTCAAAAAAGTGTAGGAGGCAAAATTTCTGAAGGATGAGATAGGGATTGAATTCGAAACAATCTTTGTATTTATTGAGTGAATTTTTTTAAAAAATGTAAAAATGTTTTTGTTCAAAGTGTGCAGTGTTAATTATGTTTAAAAGTTACAACAAAAGAAACACTAACTTTCAGTGAAAATTTTCATTTTGGCAATGCAAATTTGGCTTATTGTGTGCAGTAGTATAGCCGAAAAAGAGGAGAGTGCAGGAATGTTGCAGGTTATTATGTAATGTTGCAAAGGGGGGTGGGGTTGTTGAAAAGGGGGGAAGGGGGTTTGTTGCAAAGGGGGGTGGGGGGAAAACTTGGAGGCGGGCGTTATCCCCCAAGAGAAAGAAGGAGGAGGAGGAGAGAAAGGAGGAGAGGTGTTCACCTGGCAGGAGCCAAGTGCACATTAAGACTTCAGCCGAGTTGGCGTTGTTTTATAGGCTCCTAATCAGCCAGAATCAGCCAGTTGGCTGAGCCAAGGTGAGAGAGACGCCTGAAGGAGAGAGAGAGAGACAGCTGAAGGAGAGAGAGCTGAAGAAGAGAGAGATGCCTGTAGGAGGGAGAGACGCCTGAAGGAGAGAGGATAGGTACACATGCAGGAGGTACACATGCTGGAGGTACACACACACATACGCACACATGCAGGAGTACACATGCAGTAGGTACACATGCTGGAGGTACACACATACGCACACATGCAGGAGTACACATGCTGGATGTACACATGCAGTACACATGCTGGAGGCAAACATGCAGGAGAGAGAGAGAGAGAGAGACACCTGAAGGAGGAAGATACATGCAGGAGAGAGAGAGAGAGAGAGAGACACCTGAAGGACGGAGAGAGACACCTGAAGGACAGAGTGGAGTTCTCCCAAAATTTATTTTCGTTTCCCTAACCTAAGAGGCCACTAAGGGGTTTACCAAAGGGCCAGAAATAGAAGGAGCAGAGCCCCTTACTCGGCCGGAGCCGAGGGGGAATGGTTCTTCACCAGCTTCGCGATCTTTTATAATCCTCTATTCTGGCTGAGTTGCCAGATAGCGCAAGGTATTCCAGATAGCGCCATGTGTCCCATTAATCGTGTAACACATATATGACGGCTGTTATTCCAAATGTACTTGTATATATAATAAACTAATGAACCATATAAAATACCAAATATATATTTATATGGTTATTCAAGATTCAACCGTATAAAATAACACAAGCGCCTCTTTCATTACGCTTTAATAGAATTAACAAAGTTACCCTATTTCTTTAGACAGAAAACGAATTTTTATAAGGGTTACCCAACGAATTATGAGAGCATCACCGAATTAAAACTTTTATGGGTAACTATATCGACATAAGCTTATTATTGTAACGTTGCTCCCAATATAAATTTTCCTAAATAACAGTAAAACCAATTAATTTATTAAATAAATATGAAACTTCATTTAAATAATTTACGATACAATTCGACAGATAGCGCAAGGTATTCAGTTGCCAGATAGCGCCATGTATCCCATTAATCGTGTAACACATATATGACGGCTGTTATTCCAAATGTACTTGTATATATAAAAACTAATGAACCATATAAAATACCACAATATATATTTATATGGTTATTCAGTCTGAAGATTCAACCGTATAAAATAACACAAGCGCCTCTTTCATTACGCTTTAATAGAATTAACAAAGTTACCCTATTTCGTTAGACAGAAAACGAATTTTTATAAGGGTTACCCAACGAATTATGAGAGCATCACCGAATTAAAACTTTTATGGGTAACTATATCGACATAAGCTTATTATTGTAACGTTTGCTCCCAATATAAATTTTCCTAAATAACAGTAAAAAATTAATTTATTAAATAATTATGAAACTTCATTTAAATAATTTACGATACAATTCCACCAAACGAGATGAAAACTTATGAAACATATAGCCTCATTCCTGCGACGAAAAAATGAAAAAATGACGAAAAATAAAGAAATTATTCATTTGGAATTGCCCAAGCCACTATAGCGGGGTCGGAGAATATCTGTTCTTTTAAACATCTTATTTCTGCTTATTAAATAACTTTTTAGACACTTGATTTTTATTATAAATATTTAAGTCACGAATAACAGTGGGAAAAACGTCCGGAAAAGAAAATTATGAAACATCTCCTTCCAGACCACTCTTGATATATATATATATATATATATATATATATATATATATATATAATAAACAACTCATGCACACACACACACACACACACACACACACACACACGATGAAAGGCAGAAACTAAATCAGTTCGAATCGTGTCCCTAGAGACCTTTTTCGTTCGAATCGTGTCCCTAGAGACCTTTTTCGGGTCGATGGTTTAAGCTGTTCGAGCAGAAACCACCACAGACTCCAGATATTAATTTTATCATTGTTATTACTTCTACAAATATTTACGCGTATTTTGTATGGTGTCATATAGAAATATAATGATGAGATGCTTTTTTAAAATATAATTTGAAGCCAATTAAATTCTACTTATTAATAAATAACTTTTTACACACAAACTACATCTTAACTGCAAACACCTTGCACATCAATTCTTATTATCATTATTATTATTATTTCTACAATGAAACGGGGTCGGGCCGAAGAACGGGGTGAGAGATCTCCCCCCAATATATATATATATATATATATATATATATATAATTGAATTTACCGTGGTACACCATGTTTGGCAAACGCTTTAGTGGTGCAAGCCTCATTTACTGATGCATATTATATCTATCGGGCAAATAACTTTTAATTCAGTCACTGATTGACCCTCTAATACCGCAACAGCACAAATTATTGAGTAGAATGTTGTGTTCTATTACATCAAACAACTTACTCATACCCACTGCCATAATTTTCTTTTATCATAACTCAGCCGAGCAACTACGTTAAGCGACGTTGGATCTGAGTGGTAGTTGGATGGGGAGTCATCCACCGCAGCAGATAATTTACATTCGATAAATGTAATGAAATAATTAAATAAAATATGCATTTATTTTTATATCACGGATGGAGTCGATGTAGACAATGCAGGTCCTGAGCTTAAATTATCTAAAACCATAACAATACAAATTATTTCAATAGAATATTATGGTCTATTACATTATTACACCTTGCCCAGATCCATTACCAATAACCTCAATTTAGTAATAATAACAATTATCTCTCATACACTATATATATATATATATATATATATATATATAGAAAGAGAGCGAGAGTTTTGTTCAAATAAAGGATTCAATTTATAATGAAAAGGTACGACTTGGGATGTCATTCGATTACTGAGAGTTATTAGCAATGAAGTTCAGTAGAGATTACCCCATAGGACACGTAGGGTGCCCATTTATCTGCCAACCACTTTCTTTTATTATGTGTAATGACCACCTTAGACCTACAGTTTAACGTGGAACCATCAACAGCCCAGCGTCTTAACCACTAGGACACATAGGGTGCCCATTTATCTGCCAACCACTTTCTTTTATTATGGGAATGACCACCTTAGACCTACAGTTTAACTCCGAACCATCAACAGCCCAGCGTCTTAACCACTAGGACACGTAGGGTGCCCATTTATCTGCCAACCACTTTCTTTTATTATGTGTAATGACCACCTTAGACCTACAGTTTGAACCATCAACAGCCCAGCGTCTTAACCACTAGGACACGTAGGTGCCCATTTATCTGCCAACCACTTTCTTTTATTATGTGTAATGACCACCTTAGACCTACAGTTTTGAACCATCAACAGCCCAGCGTCTTAACCACTAGGACACGTAGGGTGCCCATTTATCTGCCAACCACTTTCTTTTATTATGTGTAATGACCACCTTAGACCTACAGTTTAACGTGAACCATCAACAGCCCAGCGTCTTAACCACTAGGACACGTAGGGTGCCCATTTATCTGCCAACCACTTTTTTTATTATGTGTAATGACCACCTTAGACCTACAGTTTAACGTGAACCATCAACAGCCCAGCGTCTTAACCACTAGGACACGTAGGGTGCCCATTTATCTGCCAACCACTTTCTTTTATTATGTAATGACCACCTTAGACCTACAGTTTAACTGAACCATCAACAGCCCAGCGTCTTAACCACTAGGACACGTAGGGTGCCCATTTATCTGCCAACCACTTTATTTTATTATGTGTAATGACCACCTTAGACCTACAGTTTAACGTTGAAACCGAATGTTATTTTAAAATATAATTATGATATATTTCTTTATACCCTCTCGATTACATTAGTGACTAATGATGCGGGAAATTGAGTAAATGGAAATATTATTTTCTCGAAAACTATGGGTGATAGAAAACTTCTGAAACCATATTTGGAATCAATATCAAAAGTTCTATACGAATCACCAAATAATTTTCAAAGGAGAATAAGAGCATTAATTCTATTAGTGAAAATATAAAGATGCAATTACTCGTCCGTACCCGTTATAGCGGAATGGTACACGTCATAGCTCCACCCAGCTACATCGGCAGCCAATCACGACGAACATCTGGTCTTTTGGGCGGAGCTTGAACTATCTGTGAAGTGTAAAAGGCTCTTTATTTCAAGAAATCGATTCGGGACAATGCTCTTTTTACAATATCAATGCCCAAGTCTTCTTCATTTGACCAATAATGTCCTTCAGAGGGCAATCGATGGTATCCTGTGAATAACAGTATTCCAAAAAATTGCTTTCATTTCATCCATGGACACAGTAATACAGCACTGAATAGAAGCTAATTATAAAAGAAAATGGGCTTTTGGTACAACTTGCATAATTATGATAGAGTCCTAGTCCAAACGTATTTGTCACGCAGTTTACAAATTAGTTGACAAATTTATGAAAAAAGTGTGTGGAAACCATTCATGTGCAAAAGTCTTAGTTTGATAAAATATGGTAAATGTGGTACACAGTAGCTCTTTAGTTAATTTCAAGAAAAATTTAGACACTTTCATGAGTGAAAGAGATAGTTTGTAGATTGTATATCGTGTATATCCTTAGTTTCAGTTTTGTAGGCTCTTTTGGTGGATGTAAATAGTTGTATATTAATTAGCTAGTTTGAGGGTCTTCCGGAACGCTTCTTGTGGGCATTCTGAACAGTTCCATCGGCTTCAAACTTATCTCTAATTCGAGTGATGGTAAGTCGCGTTGGTGGATCTGTTTGTCTCGTCATGATATACATTAATATAGTGATAAAAATACTTAAGATTGTCCATGATCACGAGATTCACATTTTCAGTCGTAGGGTATGAGTAATCGACATGGTGTAGCATGACGTAATGCCGCTTGTCACACCACCCATCCGCAAGACTCATTATCCATACCTGCTGCTTCTCTTCTGCACGCGTTGTTTCTTTTACTTTACGGTATATGTGAGACTTTATAAAGTTTAGCTCTGCAGCATACTTCAGCACATCGTCAGTGCAACGAAAGCCTTCAATGGTCTCACCAGAACATCCGTAGAGTATTTGTACATCTTGGAACTTCACACAATCCAATGTGGTTTTAAAAGAGGCATAGGAGGGGGAATAGGAAGTTTTTCGGTATCCACCACATCCTGGCACTTTGCTGAATACCATTTCATAAACGTTGTACAAGCAATATTAAAGGTAGCCATTTGAATACACGTCTGATCTGAATACACGTCTGATTTTTCTTCTGAATACACGTCTGATCTCTCGGTCTTACTGCAGTCGACTGACCACGCAGGGAATCACAGATAGTAGCATGACTCACGGTCTTACAGTGGGCGGAGCTTAGAATTTTCGCCTGTGCACACACAAAGGAGAAAGTGAAACGCTAATTGAAACATGAGTTATTTAATAAACGAGATATTCAGTTAACACAAGAAATAACAGAAAACACAAGAAAAAACAAATGCTTAGATTTGGTGATCACAAACAACAGAAACCTAAAGAAACCTGTACTCGATATGAAGGGCTTTCATATCGTTCAGTAGTATTTTTGTTCCCACTTTACAACCGGATGGTAAGTCATCTTTAAATACGTCTAGAATACAATCAAAAGCACGCACAAAGAGTTCATCGTTAGTTACATTATTAAACACAAGTTTATAAACACGCTTTTCCAATCGAGGGTTTATTTCTACCGACCCGAGCTTTTCAATCGTGAACACGTCTTCACTCAACATAGCGGCAATTGAAATAATCTTCTAAATCGTTACGACAACTGCGCGTTATATAAAGAAATAGTTCTTCAGGATAATTTTCACGAACTAGGCATATTTTATAATGTTTTACTAAACATCTTCATACACCGGCGCATTATTTGAGAGGAACATATGCTCATATTTTTCCTTTCTGCCCGTCAAACGATACTCATCTCTAAAGTCTGTTAAAAACTCACGCAGGACACTAGCCACAACCTCACTACGAACCTCGTCATGATATACATTAATATAGTGATAAAAATACTTAAGATTGTCCATGATCACGAGATTCACATTTTCAGTCGTAGGGTATGAGTAATCGACATGGTGTAGCATGACGTAATGCGGCTTGTCACACCACCCATCCGCAAGACTCATTATCCATACCTGCTGCTTCTCTTCTGCACGCGTTGTTTCTTTTACTTTAGACTTTATAAAGTTTAGATCTGCAGCATACTTCAGCACATCGTCAGTGCAACGAAAGCCTTCAATGGTCTCACCAGAACATCCGTAGAGTATTTGTACATCTTGGAACTTCACACAATCCAATGTGGTTTTAAAAGAGGCATAGGAGGGGGGAATAGGAAGTTTTTCGGTATCCACCACATCCTGGCACTTTGCTGAATACCATTTCATAAACGTTGTACAAACAATATTAAAGGTAGCCATTTGAATACACGTCTGATTTTTCTTCTGAATACACGTCTGATCTCTCGGTCTTACTGCAGTCGACTGATCACGCAGGGAATCACAGATAGCAACATGACTCACGGTCTTACAGTGGGCGGAGCTTAGAATTTTCGCCTGTGCACACACAAAGGAGAAAGTGAAACGCTAATTGAAACATGAGTTATTTAATAAACGTGATATTCAGTTAACACAAGAAATAACAGAAAACACAAGAAAAAACAAATGCTTAGATTTGGTGATCACAAACAACAGAAACCTAATACTTTAAAGAAAGCATTCTATTAAATACTTTTAGCCTATGTTCACGAATTAATACCGGTTTTAAAATAGATTCGACAAGAAGACCGGCTGGACTGATTTTATAGAAATTCAAGGATTCCAAGTTGATCACGAGAGAAGTTATGTAGTCATCTTCCATGCTGCAAAATCTCATCGTTAGCCTGCCTGCTCAGAGCACCGACAAGAGGTAAAATCGAATCCACATCAACACAAAATTTTAGTCGCTAAAATAACAGCCTGAGTATTGTTCATGTTCTAAATTATCTTTGATTCGTTTTGATAAAATTGAGTAAACTGCAGCCTTTGTTTCCTGATCAGAAACTCTCCGTCTTTTTCTGGTATGGTGCAAGGCTTCGTTGCAACCATATTCACTGCACGAGTCTACTTCACAGTCGTTGCCTTCTAATCTAGATTTACACTCTTCACTAATGCATTCGATGGGTGAATAATCATCTTGGTTGATATTATTGACACCACATTCGAGAGGGCTCACTGGGGTAACGGACACTTCAGGTAATGGCGCGGACGCTTGAGGTGGGTCGGGGACAATCTCCTCAGGTTGCCCTTGTGGCGGGGCAAATATTGTGTGGGGGTAATTATGTGTTGCTTCTAAGTAAACAAAACGGGCCTTATGTAACACAGTGGCAATTAATAATGATTTATGCAAAGATGCACCAGCTCTTCTGGAACGTCTGGATGCAATTTTACCGAGCGATATATTTATCAACTTGTATGCTTCAAACCCGTTTGGAACGTCAGATATCATGTTCACCACCTAGGAATTGGTCAAGGCACAGAGAGCTAACTAACACGACTCTATCCTCTATTACCAATCTTGTAATGAGTTAAAGTGAAAGTTTCGCCTGCCTTTATACAATGTCGTTCTGACGTCGTTATCAAGCTCCACACAGGGAACTTCCAGGAAGTAACATGAATCACGTTGCTGTTCTTTCACCTGTACACACGCACCACACACACACACACACACACACACACACACACAAAGGAGAAAGTGATACGTTGGTTGAAACATGATTTATTTAATAAAAGAAATATTCAAGCTATATATATATATATTTACAAACACGTGTAATAAATAAGTTAACAACAGACACATCAATGATTATATTCAAGACATATTTAAAACGTGTAATAAACAAGTTAACAATGAATTGTTAACCCGAGAGACGACGGACGGAGTCATTACAAGCTCGGCGGAGCCGAGCTTGTAATGACTCCGTCCGTCGTCTCTCGGGTTACAGAAATTCAATTGTTAACTTATTTATCACACGTTTGTAAATATGTCTTGAATATAATCATTGATGTCTGTTGTTAACTTATTTATTACACGTGTTTGTAATATATATATATATAGCTTGAATATTTTTTATTAAATAAATCATGTTTCAACCAACGTATCACTTTCTCCTGTGTGTGTGTGTGTGTGTGTGTGTGTGTGTGTGTGTGTGTGCGTGTGTACAGGTGAAAGAACAGCAACGTGATTCATGTTACTTCCTGGAAGTTCCCTGTGTGGAGCTTGATAACGACGTCAGAACGACATTGTATAAAGGCAGGCGAAACTTTCACTTTAACTCATTACAAGATTGGTAATAGAGGATAGAGTCGTGTTAGTTAGCTCTCTGTGCCTTGACCAATTCCTAGGTGGTGAACATGATATCTGACGTTCCAAACGGGTTTGAAGCATACAAGTTGATAAATATATCGCTCGGTAAAATTGCATCCAGACGTTCCAGAAGAGCTGGTGCATCTTTGCATAAATCATTATTAATTGCCACTGTGTTACATAAGGCCCGTTTTGTTTACTTAGAAGCAACACATAATTACCCCCACACAATATTTGCCCCGCCACAAGGGCAACCTGAGGAGATTGTCCCCGACCCACCTCAAGCGTCCGCGCCATTACCTGAAGTGTCCGTTACCCCAGTGAGCCCTCTCGAATGTGGTGTCAATAATATCAACCAAGATGATTATTCACCCATCGAATGCATTAGTGAAGAGTGTAAATCTAGATTAGAAGGCAACGACTGTGAAGTAGACTCGTGCAGTGAATATGGTTGCAACGAAGCCTTGCACCATACCAGAAAAAGACGGAGAGTTTCTGATCAGGAAACAAAGGCTGCAGTTTACTCAATTTTATCAAAACGAATCAAAGATAATTTAGAACATGAACAATACTCAGGCTGTTATTTTAGCGACTAAAATTTTGTGTTGATGTGGATTCGATTTTACCTCTTGTCGGTGCTCTGAGCAGGCAGGCTAACGATGAGATTTTGCAGCATGGAAGATGACTACATAACTTCTCTCGTGATCAACTTGGAATCCTTGAATTTCTATAAAATCAGTCCAGCCGGTCTTCTTGTCGAATCTATTTTAAAACCGGTATTAATTCGTGAACATAGGCTAAAAGTATTTAATAGAATGCTTTCTTTAAAGTATTAGGTTTCTGTTGTTTGTGATCACCAAATCTAAGCATTTGTTTTTTCTTGTGTTTTCTGTTATTTCTTGTGTTAACTGAATATCACGTTTATTAAATAACTCATGTTTCAATTAGCGTTTCACTTTCTCCTTTGTGTGTGCACAGGCGAAAATTCTAAGCTCCGCCCACTGTAAGACCGTGAGTCATGTTGCTATCTGTGATTCCCTGCGTGATCAGTCGACTGCAGTAAGACCGAGAGATCAGACGTGTATTCAGAAGAAAAATCAGACGTGTATTCAAATGGCTACCTTTAATATTGTTTGTACAACGTTTATGAAATGGTATTCAGCAAAGTGCCAGGATGTGGTGGATACCGAAAAACTTCCTATTCCCCCCCTCCTATGCCTCTTTTAAAACCACATTGGATTGTGTGAAGTTCCAAGATGTACAAATACTCTACGGATGTTCTGGTGAGACCATTGAAGGCTTTCGTTGCACTGACGATGTGCTGAAGTATGCTGCAGATCTAAACTTTATAAAGTCTAAAGTAAAAGAAACAACGCGTGCAGAAGAGAAGCAGCAGGTATGGATAATGAGTCTTGCGGATGGGTGGTGTGACAAGCCGCATTACGTCATGCTACACCATGTCGATTACTCATACCCTACGACTGAAAATGTGAATCTCGTGATCATGGACAATCTTAAGTATTTTTATCACTATATTAATGTATATCATGACGAGGTTCGTAGTGAGGTTGTGGCTAGTGTCCTGCGTGAGTTTTTAACAGACTTTAGAGATGAGTATCGTTTGACGGGCAGAAAGGAAAAATATGAGCATATGTTCCTCTCAAATAATGCGCCGGTGTATGAAGATGTTTAGTAAAACATTATAAAATATGCCTAGTTCGTGAAAATTATCCTGAAGAACTATTTCTTTATATAACGCGCAGTTGTCGTAACGATTTAGAAGATTATTTCAATTGCCGCTATGTTGAGTGAAGACGTGTTCACGATTGAAAAGCTCGGGTCGGTAGAAATAAACCCTCGATTGGAAAAGCGTGTTTATAAACTTGTGTTTAATAATGTAACTAACGATGAACTCTTTGTGCGTGCTTTTGATTGTATTCTAGACGTATTTAAAGATGACTTACCATCCGGTTGTAAAGTGGGAACAAAAATACTACTGAACGATATGAAAGCCCTTCATATCGAGTACAGGTTTCTTTAGGTTTCTGTTGTTTGTGATCACCAAATCTAAGCATTTGTTTTTTTCTTGTGTTTTCTGTTATTTCTTGTGTTAACTGAATATCTCGTTTATTAAATAACTCATGTTTCAATTAGCGTTTCACTTTCTCCTTTGTGTGTGCACAGGCGAAAATTCTAAGCTCCGCCCACTGTAAGACCGTGAGTCATGCTACTATCTGTGATTCCCTGCGTGGTCAGTCGACTGCAGTAAGACCGAGAGATCAGACGAGAGATCAGACGTGTATTCAGAAGAAAAATCAGACGTGTATTCAATGGCTACCTTTAATATTGCTTGTACAACGTTTATGAAATGGTATTCAGCAAAGTGCCAGGATGTGGTGGATACCGAAAAACTTCCTATTCCCCCTCCTATGCCTCTTTTAAAACCACATTGGATTGTGTGAAGTTCCAAGATGTACAAATACTCTACGGATGTTCTGGTGAGACCATTGAAGGCTTTCGTTGCACTGACGATGTGCTGAAGTATGCTGCAGAGCTAAACTTTATAAAGTCTCACATATACCGTAAAGTAAAAGAAACAACGCGTGCAGAAGAGAAGCAGCAGGTATGGATAATGAGTCTTGCGGATGGGTGGTGTGACAAGCGGCATTACGTCATGCTACACCATGTCGATTACTCATACCCTACGACTGAAAATGTGAATCTCGTGATCATGGACAATCTTAAGTATTTTTATCACTATATTAATGTATATCATGACGAGACAAACAGATCCACCAACGCGACTTACCATCACTCGAATTAGAGATAAGTTTGAAGCCGATGGAACTGTTCAGAATGCCCACAAGAAGCGTTCCGGAAGACCCTCAAACTAGCTAATTAATATACAACTATTTACATCCACCAAAAGAGCCTACAAAACTGAAACTAAGGATATACACGATATACAATCTACAAACTATCTCTTTCACTCATGAAAGTGTCTAAATTTTTCTTGAAATTAACTAAAGAGCTACTGTGTACCACATTTACCATATTTTATCAAACTAAGACTTTTGCACATGAATGGTTTCCACACACTTTTTTCATAAATTTGTCAACTAATTTGTAAACTGCGTGACAAATACGTTTGGACTAGGACTCTATCATAATTATGCAAGTTGTACCAAAGCCCATTTTCTTTTATAATTAGCTTCTATTCAGTGCTGTATTACTGTGTCCATGGATGAAATGAAAGCAATTTTTTGGAATACTGTTATTCACAGGATACCATCGATTGCCCTCTGAAGGACATTATTGGTCAAATGAAGAAGACTTGGGCATTGATATTGTAAAAAGAGCATTGTCCCGAATCGATTTCTTGAAATAAAGAGCCTTTTACACTTCACAGATAGTTCAAGCTCCGCCCAAAAGACCAGATGTTCGTCGTGATTGGCTGCCGATGTAGCTGGGTGGAGCTATGACGTGTACCATTCCGCTATAACGGGTACGGACGAGTAATTGCATCTTTATATTTTCACTAATAGAATTAATGCTCTTATTCTCCTTTGAAAATTATTTGGTGATTCGTATAGAACTTTTGATATTGATTCCAAATATGGTTTCAGAAGTTTTCTATCACCCATAGTTTTCGAGAAAATAATATTTCCATTTACTCAATTTCCCGCATCATTAGTCACTAATGTAATCGAGAGGGTATAAAGAAATATATCATAATTATATTTTAAAAATAACATTCGGTTTCAACGTTAAACTGTAGGTCTAAGGTGGTCATTACACATAATAAAATAAAGTGGTTGGCAGATAAATGGGCCCTACGTGTCCTAGTGGTTAAGACGCTGGGCTGTTGATGGTTCGTTAAACTGTAGGTCTAAGGTGGTCATTACACATAATAAAAGAAAGTGGTTGGCAGATAAATGGGCACCCTACGTGTCCTAGTGGTTAAGACGCTGGGCTGTTGATGGTTCGTTAAACTGTAGGTCTAAGGTGGTCATTACACATAATAAAAGAAAGTGGTTGGCAGATAAATGGGCACCCTACGTGTCCTAGTGGTTAAGACGCTGGGCTGTTGATGGTTCGTTAAACTGTAGGTCTAAGGTGGTCATTACACATAATAAAAGAAAGTGGTTGGCAGATAAATGGGCACCCTACGTGTCCTAGTGGTTAAGACGCTGGGCTGTTGATGGTTCAAACTGTAGGTCTAAGGTGGTCATTACACATAATAAAAGAAAGTGGTTGGCAGATAAATGGGCACCCTACGTGTCCTAGTGGTTAAGACGCTGGGCTGTTGATGGTTCAAACTGTAGGTCTAAGGTGGTCATTACACATAATAAAAGAAAGTGGTTGGCAGATAAATGGGCACCCTACGTGTCCTAGTGGTTAAGACGCTGGGCTGTTGATGGTTCACGTTAAACTGTAGGTCTAAGGTGGTCATTACACATAATAAAAGAAAGTGGTTGGCAGATAAATGGGCACCCTACGTGTCCTAGTGGTTAAGACGCTGGGCTGTTGATGGTTCCACGTTAAACTGTAGGTCTAAGGTGGTCATTACACATAATAAAAGAAAGTGGTTGGCAGATAAATGGGCACCCTACGTGTCCTATGGGGTAATCTCTACTGAACTTCATTGCTAATAACTCTCAGTAATCGAATGACATCCCAAGTCGTACCTTTTCATTATAAATTGAATCCTTTATTTGAACAAAACTCTCGCTCTCTTTCTATATATAATATATATATATATATATATATAATATATATATATATAGTGTATGAGAGATAATTGTTATTATTACTAAATTGAGGTTATTGGTAATGGATCTGGGCAAGGTGTAATAATGTAATAGACCATAATATTCTATTGAAATAATTTGTATTGTTATGGTTTTAGATAATTTAAGCTCAGGACCTGCATTGTCTACATCGACTCCATCCGTGATATAAAAATAAATGCATATTTTATTTAATTATTTCATTACATTTATCGAATGTAAATTATCTGCTGCGGTGGATGACTCCCCATCCAACTACCACTCAGATCCAACGTCGCTTACGTAGTTGCTCGGCTGAGTTATGATAAAAGAAAATTATGGCAGTGGGTATGAGTAAGTTGTTTGATGTAATAGAACACAACATTCTACTCAATAATTTGTGCTGTTGCGGTATTAGAGGGTCAATCAGTGACTGAATTAAAAGTTATTTGCCCGATAGATATAATATGCATCAGTAAATGAGGCTTGCACCACTAAAGCGTTTGCCAAACATGGTGTACCACGGTAAATTCAATTTATATATATATATATATATATATATATATATTGGGGGGGAGATCTCTCACCCGTTCTTCGGCCCGACCCCGTTTCATTGTAGAAATAATAATAATAATGATAATAAGAATTGATGTGCAAGGTGTTTGCAGTTAAGATGTAGTTTGTGTGTAAAAAGTTATTTATTAATAAGTAGAATTTAATTGGCTTCAAATTATATTTTAAAAAAGCATCCATCATATATTTCTATATGACACCATACAAAATACGCGTAAATATTTGTAGAAGTAATAACAATGATAAAATTAATATCTGGAGTCTGTGGTGGTTTCTGCTCGAACAGCTTAACCATCGACCCGAAAAAGGTCTCTAGGGACACGATTCGAACGAAAAAGGTCTCTAGGGACACGATTCGAACTGATTTAGTTTCTGCCTTTCATCGTGTGTGTGTGTGTGTGTGTGTGTGTGTGTGTGTGTGTGTGTGTGTGTGTGTGTGCATGAGTTGTTTATTATATATATATATATATATATTATATATATAATATATATATATATCAAGAGTGGTCTGGAAGGAGATGTTTCATAATTTTCTTTTCCGGACGTTTTTCCCACTGTTATTCGTGACTTAAATATTTATAATAAAAATCAAGTGTCTAAAGTTATTTAATAAGCAGAAATAAGATGTTTAAAAGAACAGATATTCTCCGACCCCGCTATAGTGGCTTGGGCAATTCCAAATGAATAATTTCTTTATTTTCGTCATTTTTTCATTTTTTCGTCGCAGGAATGAGGCTATATGTTTCATAAGTTTTCATCTCGTTTGGTGGAATTGTATCGTAAATTATTTAAATGAAGTTTCATAATTATTTAAAAATTAATTGGTTTTACTGTTATTTAGGAAAATTTTATTGGGAGCAAACGTTACAATAATAAGCTTATGTCGATATAGTTACCCATAAAAGTTTTAATTCGGTGATGCTCTCATAATTCGTTGGGTAACCCTTATAAAAATTCGTTTTCTGTCTAACGAAATAGGGTAACTTTGTTAATTCTATTAAAGCGTAATGAAAGAGGCGCTTGTGTTATTTTATACGGTTGAATCTTCAGACTGAATAACCATATAAATATATATTGTGGTATTTTATATGGTTCATTATTTTATTATATATACAAGTACATTTGGAATAACAACCGTCATATATGTGTTACACGATTACTGGGACACATGGCGCTATCTGGCAACTGAATACCTTGCGCTATCTGTCGAATTGTATCGTAAATTATTTAAATGAAGTTTCATACTTATTTAATAAATTAATTGGTTTTACTGTTATTTAGGAAAATTTATATTGGGAGCAAACGTTACAATAATAAGCTTATGTCGATATAGTTACCCATAAAAGTTTTAATTCGGTGATGCTCTCATAATTCGTTGGGTAACCCTTATAAAAATTCGTTTTCTGTCTAACGAAATAGGGTAACTTTGTTAATTCTATTAAGGCGTAATGAAAGAGGCGCTTGTGTTATTTTATACGGTTGAATCTTGAATAACCATATAAATATATATATTTTGGTATTTTATATGGTTCATTAGTTTATTATATATACAAGTACATTTGGAATAACAGCCGTCATATATGTGTTACACGATTAATGGGACACATGGCGCTATCTGGAATACCTTGCGCTATCTGGCAACTCAGCCAGAATAGAGGATTATAAAAGATCGCGAAGCTGGTGAAGAACCATTCCCCCTCGGCTCCGGCCGAGTAAGGAGCTCTGCTCCTTCTATTTCTGGCCCTTTGGTAAACCCCTTAGTGGCCTCTTAGGTTAGGGAACGAAAATAAATTGGGGGAGAACTCCACTCTGTCCTTCAGGTGTCTCTCTCCTCCTTCAGGTGTCTCTCTCTCTCTCTCTCTCTCTCCTGCATGTATCTTCCTCCTTCAGGTGTCTCTCTCTCTCTCTCTCTCCTGCATGTTTGCCTCCAGCATGTGTACTGCATGTGTACATCCAGCATGTGTACTCCTGCCATGTGTGCGTATGTGTGTACCTCCAGCATGTGTACCTACTGCATGTGTACTCCTGCATGTGTGCGTATGTGTGTGTACCTCCAGCATGTGTACCTCCTGCATGTGTACCTATCCTCTCTCCTTCAGGCGTCTCTCCCTCCTACAGGCATCTCTCTCTTCTTCAGCTCTCTCTCCTTCAGCTGTCTCTCTCTCTCTCTCCTTCAGGCGTCTCTCTCACCTTGGCTCAGCCAACTGGCTGATTCAGCCAACTGGCTGATTCTGGCTGATTAGGAGCCTATAAACAACGCCAGCCCGGCTGGAAGTCTTAATGTGCACTTGGCTCCTGCCAGGTGAACACCTCTCCTCCTTTCTCTCCTCCCCTCCTCCTTTCTCTTGGGGATAACACCGCCTCCAAGTTTTCCCCCCACCCCCCTTTGCAACAACACCCTTCCCCCTTTGCAACAACCCCCAGCCCCCTTTGCAACAACCCCCTTCCCCTTTACAACAACCCCACCCCCCCTTTGCAACATTACATAATAACCTGCAACATTCCTGCACTCTCCCCTTTTGCGGCTATACTACTTGTGCAATACTAGTTATAGGCATATTCTTTTAAATAAATGAAAAGAATTAGTAACCATTTCGCTTTCTGTCCTATTTATGCCTATCTCTCTCTCTCACACACACACACACACACACACACACACACACACACATATATATATATATATATTATACAAAAAACCCAGCATAATCGCTCTGTCTCATGGATGAAAAAGATAAGGACTTTGTGCATGGCACGCAGGGGCGGATCCAGCCATCTGGGCTGACCGTCTTCCAAAATTGAAAAGTAAAAAATACGTACGGAACTATCGTAAATCGTGAAATTTTCGCTAGCACCTTTTTGGCAGAAGTACATTTTAAAGTTGCTATAACGTATTTTTAAATGAAATGAAAGATATACAAATAAATCAATCGAAAATTACATCATATTTATCAAAATATTATATAATTAAATATTATATATTATTAAAATATCATATAATAAAACAAATTCACTGAAAATTCTGACCGTCTTCCGGAAGACGGTGGAAGACGGTCTAAATCCGCCCCTGGCACGTGGGGCTTTTCATATATATATTATATATATATTATATAAATTATATATATATATATATATATTAGGGTGTCTCTTATTTTTGAAGTGTGATTTTTTTAGGTTGCGCCCCCTGAACCAGTTCTATTGGTTGAAAAAACATCACATATAAAATTTTTTTGGCTTGAACAATTTTTAGAGGTCGCCCCCGCTTATTAAAGTTCATAAAAATAGCTATTATTTATGCAATTAATATTTGAAATTACTAGCAGTTGTCAAGTATACTAAACATATGTTTTAATTAATTAATCATCATATTTATGATGAATTCAATTAAATGAATATATTAGAGATAATTGTCAAGTTTGTAGCTGAAAATATTGCTTCATAAGACAAGATCAACCTGTTTAAACATGTTTCATCAGAATGCTCCAGATTATGTTGCAATTGTTTATTTGTCATTATTCAGTGTTCTGCTGTCATAAGTAAAAGGTGTGTAACTGTGTATCACTATACTTCTTTTTTGCTATTATCAGATAATAAACTATGTTATTTATATTTTTCACAATTATTTATACTGATTTTGTTATTAGTGTTTGAAAAAAATTTAATGAATTTAATAAAAAAATTAGAATTTATGCTCTTATACACATATTATGAAGTTTTAAACAATTTGCTATTTGTCACAAAGAATTAATTTAGTTCAATGGAAATTTTACCTGACATGTGTTTCATGATCTGTGTTTCTATCAGTGCGTCACTAGACGGGTGCGGGGGGTTTTTGTGCAGTGTTTGAGCAGAAATTTATTATTTTTTATAAAAATATCCCTGTAGTTAGTTATAACAACAAAAACATTTTTCGTAAGCCCAGCTTACATGTATCAATATACCTACAAGGCTAAAACTCTATGCTAATTTACTTTTGAACCTTCTAATGCGCTCCGGTCAGAGCTGTCATATTACCCAATTACAATGACGCTTCGAATCACGTGGTTTCGTCTGCACGCTCTACAAGCACGCGCTGTTGTTTTCATTGCTGCTGGTGTTTTTATAGTCGTTGATTTTGTCAAATTTTCTGTTGTTTTAGCTACAATATTGTGGTAATTAGTATTTTTGAACCTATATCAATAACGTTTTTGAGAATGAAGTAGTAATTAAAGGAAAAGAAGGAGAAAAATAAAAAAAGGCTTCCGCTCAGTTGTTGCAGCCTCTGTCTTTATGATGTTGCAGCCTCAAATTTATGAGTATATTTCCATATGCATTTGTCTACAACTTCTACATTATTTGGGCCGTTATGATTATGCAAACCTAATCCATTAATGTATCTCATGTAACGGTAAAGTTCAACGTTAAAATGAACATAATTTGATGTAGTTCTTAAACGTTTTTTACTTCGAATTCTATTGTTTTCTTACCGATTTTCACTTTAACCACATGAAACTATGTAAATGTAAATACATTTAGGCTGTGCGTATGATATTGTAATTTAAAGGAGTAATTTTAATTTTGCTAGTTGTTTATGTCACTACTATTGCCATTACATTCAGTGATATACGGGAATTACGATTTACGAGTACATTAGTACAAAAAACATTACTAAGGATTTCTGTATGGTCTGGTACGGAGGAGGTCCATAGGGGGGGGTGACACCATGAGTTACCGCCTGGGTGACACCAACCCTAGTGACGCCACGTTTCTATTTCCAATAAAATAGCAAAATATAAATTTCTACTACAAAAATATTTATTTCTTGTTTCTTAGATTCAAAATAATAGGAATAATAATTGAGAAAAATACGTTAGATTTATAAATAGACCAAATTAACTTTGTTATGTCTACCAAATTTTTTTTTTTTTTGTAATTTAAAAAAGTCAAAAGTGATTTAGCCCTGCTCTACAAAACCATAACACTACATTAATATTTTGTTTTCTTATTTGCAGATGAATACAAGAAGACCATTCTATTTGCTCGGATCTACAGTAGATGATATTAAAGGCTCAAAGCTGCCCCTATAGGCAAGCTTTTGGTTATTTTATGCACCTCCACAGAGAGAAAAACATGACAATCCGCGATGCTCTGCGTCAATCTATTCGAGCCACAATAGTTATCTGGGATAAGGCCAATATTCCTACTCAGCAGGAACCTCGTGCCATGAAGAAGTTAGAGAATTTCTTTAACGAATGGACTTGCTTAAAGAAGCATGCTTCCAGAACAACCAGAGCCATAAAACCAAGGAGGCTGATTTTGTAGAGCGATTGGAAGATCTCTTTGACATCGCCCATGGAGACGCTGAGAAGCTGATCAAGAATCGTGAGGACTGGGAGTTCCTTCAACTGCAAAGACAAAAAGGTCGTCTTGGCTCAATCGGTGGTGTGGACACTGTACATCTTCACCGCACAAAAAAATGCAGTCAAACGGTTGGAAGCTGAGGCAGAGAGAAAAAGAAAGTCAGAATCTTTGATGGAGGCGTCTACTAGTCAAGTTGTACTGGCTTCTTCCACATCTTCCAGCAACACTGATGAAAGTGAGAAGAGAGGAGGAGCCGAAAGGAGCTTGTGCTTTACCAAAAATCTAAGAAAAAACGAGGCATGAAAAACATCATGACTATTCAGATGTCTGCTGCCCTGGATCGTACACAAATTTCCTCTAGAAAGGCAACATTTATCCTCGCAGAGGCAGCTAAAAGCTTTGGTTTGGACGCTTCAGATTACAACATAAACCAACATTCTATCCATCGCCTTCGAAATAAGAACCGAGCTCGTCATGCTAAAGAACTTAAGGAGCATTTCCATGGAGAATGTTCTATGACAGTCCACGGGTGGCAAGATGATGGAGGACCTCACCTCGCACAACACATTGATCGTCTCCCAGTACTTGTGTCAGGACCTGGTGTTGAACAGCTGCTTGGTGTCCCCAAAATCCCAAACTCAACTGGAGAAGCACAAGCTGAAGCCGTCTTTAACTGCCTGAATGAATGGGGAATTACAGAGAGAGTAAAAGCAATTTGTTTCGATACAACAGCTTCAAACACGGGTCAATATAGTGGAGCCTGTGCTCTCATCGAAGCAAAATTGGGACATGATGTTTTGTACTTGCCTTGTAGACACCATGTTTTAGATTTATTGTTGGGAGCTGCATTTGAAGCAACATTGGGATCTACATCAACTGGTCCAGAGATATTGATCTTTAAGCGTTTTCGTGACAATTGGACTTCTGTTGATCAAAGCCAGTTCCAAACAGGTGAGACAGACACGATTACTAAAGAAGCAATTATCCAGTCTAAAACTGAACTAATTCAGTTTGCTAGATCCCAGGCACCTATGCTACGGGATGACTATCAAGAACTTTTGGATCTGTCCATCATCTTTCTTGGAGGTGTCCCCAATAAAGGCATCAAGTTTCGTGCACCAGGTGCCATGCATCGAGCTCGCTGGATGTCCAAAGCGCTCTATTCTATCAAGATGTGGCTTTTTCGAAACCAGTTCAAGATGACTAAGACTGAAGAACGAGGAATTCGAGATCTTTCCCTTTTTTCTGTTCTCATCTATATGAAGGCTTGGACAACATCCTCACTCCCTATTGAAACCCCATTTAATGACTGGCTCCTTATGAGGTCATTGATTAATTATCCTAACAAAAAGATTTCTGATGCAACTAAAAAAAAGCTCTCTAACCACTTATGGTACCTGTCTGAAGAAGCAGTTGGTCTTGCTTTCTTTGATGAGCGAATTACTACAGATGTAAAGAAACGCATGGTAAAGGCATTAGAAGATGAGTCCACTGATAGACCACCCAAGCGTCCTCGGATTCCTGAATCGACCTTCTGCTCTGGTGAAGGACTACACCAACTTGTTACAAGAAATACTAGAGAATTCTTTACTAAGCTGAATTTGCCAGAAGGATTTCTGAACAAGGCACCCAGCACTTGGACATCCAACTGTGAATATTTAAGGGCCAGAGCTATTGTTGCAGCTCTATCTGTTGTAAATGACCGGGCAGAACGTGCAGTAGCTTTAGTTCAAGAGCTGAATAAGAAATTGACAGTGGGGGAAGAGCAGCTCCAGTTCCTGCTCCAAATTGTTGCAAAACACCGCCAGAGTCACCCAGTTCCATCAAAAACTGTTCTTCTCAAAAAATAACCATCAATGAGGTCGCACCTTAAAATACACCATATTGTATAATCATTGTATATTAAATAAATGTTGTATAAGGAAATAATGCTAATTAAAGTAATTAAAGTATGTAAATAGCACTGGCATTTTGAATTTATCTCTATATAATAAACTAATGGTTTTTTTTTGTAGCAATGCTTCATTGCTGATTGTATATAAAAAAAGAGCCAGGAAGGATTTTGGATAGGAGAAAAAGGATTGGGATAAAGAAGGATTGAGGACCAAAGGATGGATTATAACAACATCAAGGATAGGTTAGAAAAGGATCAATGATAAATAAGAAGGCCTATACTTATAAAAACGAATCAAACTAAAAAAAGAAGGAAGGAATTATGTGTATAATGAGCATAATCATATGTCAGGAGCTATTATGCCATGGTCACCATTTTTATTAGCCGGGGGCGACCCCTAAATATGAGCCAATTTGTGTCAAACTTTCAAGTTTTAGTTTTTATGCTAAATGGAACTATTTTAGGGGGCGCAGATAAAATAATTCAACATTTCAATTTTTGACTACCCAATAAGAGACACCCTAATATATATATATATATATATATATATATATATATATATATATATATATCAGGCGCGTGCGGTGAAGCTGGAGATGGAGTACGCTGCTGCCAATAATATATGTATTTTTTTTTATTATGCAAGAATTTTCAAGAAATAGCGATAGTATAAACTATAATAAATTATGACTTTGGTACGGTAGTAACGGTACTTAGCAAATCTGGATGATGGGGTGGACAGTGGATACGTATATCTAATATACTATTGAGCTAAAATGTGTGTGTGTGGTCCTCTTTTTTCGAAACCGTGCACACACCTAAACGGCATATCGGAAAATTCTGCAACCATCACCAACTGATAGCCCATGAGCTGACGATGTGCTCTGTCAAATTTTCCGGTCCTAGGTCACCGGTTACTGGGTCCGAAGGCCCCAGCACCGCGATAAAACTACAGAAAAGAACGCAGCCGTAAAAATCTTGAGCTTTACATTTATACTGTGATATATATACTGCTACCCGCCCGGAGTGGGGGGAGAGTGGAGGGGTAATGGCTTCTTTACTTTTGTGTGGGGGTAATGTGGGAGTGGGGGTGGGAGGGTAATGGAGTAGAGGGGTGGGTGTAATGGGGGTAATGGCGTTTTTTTAATTTTGTAGCTTAGCCACTTCCTATGAGGGCTTCATATAATATAATTTTAAATCTAAAACCAATAAAAAAAATGAAGTAGCCACTTCTTCCTATGATGGCCTCATATAATATAATACAAAAAATACATGAAAAAGTGAAAAAAAAAGTCTTTTTCTCTTTACATTTGTGATTGATTGGATAGCCCGAAAGGACTCACAATTTAATTGGGATATTAAGCTCCATTCTTTCATCGATTTGCAGTTACGATTCATTACAATTTTTCTAATTATATTATTTTATAAAGTATGACAAAAAATAAACGATAAAGTTAGACTCGAAGTGAACCATTTTCCCATATGTTAGAGGGGAAAAAGCATTCCATCCAGGGCCGGATTAACCATTAAGCAAAATAAGCCCGTGCTTAGGGCATCAAGGGAAGGGGGGCACCACAGAAATTTTCCATTGTCGGATTTACCATGGATTTATTATACTATTATAATCGCGGCTTATAGCCTATAAGCTGTTGAAAACTGAATTATATATATTCATATATAGTATTTATTTTTTTTCATTGTTTGAATTTGTAGTGAACAACAACCCTTTTGAGAGAATAAATATATTTCGTTGTAATCACACACTTACGCTTTGCGTTATTATTTTGTTTATATCAAATCTTTGAGCGCCATATTAAAAATACATATAGATTAAATATTTTCGTGTGCTATAGGAAGTTATTCTGAACGTGTGATTGGTGCATATAATATTAAATATATATTTTACATAATCATTTGGTATTGTTTTACAGAAAGATTTAGGTTTATAGAATTGTAATATAAATTAATATTAAAATAAAAGAAACTATAAACTCTCTATATTGCTGTTGTATCAAGTGATGTTTATCACGGCCATTATAATAATAAGATATACTGACCTAAGTTAATTAGCGTTGAAGAAGTTTATCTGTTGCTCTCTCTTCTCTAGGGTAAGTCTATGAAGTGTACTTATTTGTATATATAACAATATTTTATCATCTACGTATCTTTATTTTATAATTTATTTATCTATTGTCATAACAGTATAAAAGAATTTAGATTGTAATAACCAGAGTGAATAATTTGTAATGTATATATAAACATCAAACGTAGTTAGGACAAATTTAGGCCCTAAGCAAATGTTCATATTTCCTATAATTAAATATTGTGTTTTAAATAAAATAAATAAATGTAAATATAAAATGTGGCTCGTTAATAGTGAAATGTTAATATTGATATTTTTATAGATTGCGTATTATTAATTCTAATGTTAAGTATTTTTATTTTATAGGTTTCGGTTCCTTCTTTCGGTTCCTTCTTTTGGTTCCTTCTTTCGATTTGATTTGTATTCAACATTTCGAGTTGATATTTCGGTTGAGTTATATTTAATTGCCACTTATATTTAAATTGCCACTTTGGTTGTGTACGGTTCCATTTTGTCTTTCTGAGAATAAAAGAACAAAGCCAAGATTGTGATATGTGTAACTGTGTTGATTGCCACATAATATACAAATAAAATATTCTTTTGTTTCTGTATTTTACAGACCCCAAGAACCAAGATGAAACGTGTTCAGTTAAGTGGTGCACAAAAGCGAAAACTATCAAAAGAGAAACAAGAGAAGACTTTGGATTTAGAGTCCAAGACTGCAAAGCTGACTGATTTCTTCACACAAGTTCCCGACCACAACGTCAACATGATATACCGATTCTGAATCAAAACCAATCTCCGTCATCAGAATGGACACAAATACCACTTTGATCACTTCAAAATCAAAATATGACGACGTTGGAATCACCGAGGTGTCACAAGCAGGTTCATCTACCACATGTCTCACTACTGATCTCACTTTGCCTGTAAATTCTCTTGATACCTCTACTGCAAATGTTGATTCAAGTTGCTTTACAAGACATTCTGGGTTGAAATAATTGCTGAAAATGAAAGTTTAGTGGACCATGGTGATGGTGGTGAAATGAATCAGTCTGCAGAAGATGAAGTAATATAGCAAAGATCCAGGGTTGTGGCTTGATTTCTCTGCTGATGATGTGGCTTTGTGGATTGCTTGTGGACCCAGTGACTGTCAACACCACAATGGGCCATTTGACAAGTCTTACCGGCATTTCAGTAGTGGCAAACCAGCAAGATACTGTTCACAAAAACATTTCGTTGGGACAAAAGCCAATGGTGAGAAATACAAGAGAGAGTGGTTATTGTATTCACCATCAACAGGATCAGTTTACTGTTATGTTTTGTAAACTGTTTGCTCCTAAAAATGTCTCACATTTTGTTATAAGAGAAGGGTTCAGTGACTGGCGAAATACTATTGTAATTGATCATCATGAAAAAAGCACTACTCACCGAGACTCTATGCTACATACTTAACTCGCAGACAAGTGCGGGGTTGGGACAACAGTTGGAAAAACAAATTCAGGAAGAGTGTGATTACTGGGAACATGTCTTGAGGCGTGTCATAGCTGTTATTTGTACGTTAGCTGAACGTGGCTTGTCTTTTCGAGGAACAGAAAAAGATTTGGATCATTGCAGAATGGGAATTTTTTAGGGCTGCTTGAGCTCATAAGCGGTTTGATCCATTTTTAGCAGGTCCACATTTTGAAATATGGAAATTCTGGCAAAGGAAATCCTTCTTACCTGTCAAAACCCCTGTGAGGAACTCATTCAACTAATGGCTCAAAAGGTCCCGCACTCATTGTTGACGAAGTAAAATCTTCTGGTTATTTTAGTTTGTCAGTTGATTCAACACCAGATCTATCACATATCGATCAGTTAAGTGTTGTACTTAGGTACTTAAAAGATGGACAGCCTATTGAACGCTTTTTAACCTTTCTGAAAATGAAAAGCCATACTGGTGAGGAAATGACAAATCAGTGTTGCAGTACTTACGTGAAGTTTCTAAGCTAAACTTTTCAAAATGTAGGGTCAATCTTACGACACGCTGCCAACATGTCTGGGCGTTATAAGGGGATGCAGCAAAAAATGTTAGAAACAAACAAGTTTGTTATATATGTGCCCTGTGCAGCCCATTCACTAAATCTGGTAGGCCGAAGTGCTGTTGACTGCTGTCAAGAGGCGGTTAATTTCTTCTCTACAGTGCAGTTGCTGTATACCTTTTTTTAGCCTCAACCAGCAGGTGGGAAATTCTTAAAGGTTGTATTGGAAATGAAAGTGTCTTAAAATCCTCTCTGATACCAGATGGGAGGCACATGCTATGGCAACAGCAGCATTTATTTTGAAATCTTTCCTTAAAATTTTAGAAGCGTTAGAATGTATAGCTGAAGACCAGTCACAAAAGGGAGACACTAGAAAGAAGCAAATAATATTGCAAATAAGATGCAAGAGCTAGAATTCGTTTTTTATGTGAATTTTAGGGATGAGATTTTGCAAAATTTTCATAGAGTAAGCAAAGTTCTACAGAATAAGGATGTGAACTTAAAAACATGTGCAGATCTGTATGGATCATTAGCTGACCAACTGTGCACTTCACGAGATGATTTGAAAGATATGAAGCAGCTACAAAGGAAATGCTACCAGATGTTGATTACAAGGCAGCTCAAACTCGCAAACGTATCAGAAAGAAGTACCCAATGACGGAGATGCACCAGAAGTATATCTGAATGCCAGAGATAAATTTCTTATCACCACCTTTTACACAATTGTTGACAAACTTGAAACTGAGATGAGAAGAAGAGGAGAGATATACAGGGTGGGGCACGGGAACCAAGTGTTTTTGGAATAATCAGGAAAATGTGATATTTATTTTGTAAAGAAAATATATTGGTAGAACAACATTCGTAAGAACATAGCATTTCATGTCATAATAATCATGTACCGAAATTATATCTGGCATATGATGTCCTTGGCCGTCGACGCATTGTTGAAGGCGTTTACGAAAATTGGCCTCCACTCTTCCCAGCAGGTCTCTGTTGATTTGATGATTTGTTGACGGATCGCTTCCTTCAATGCATCTAATGTACGGGCTTGTCCTCGTAGACACGTGACTTGAGGTACCCCCATAGAAAGAAGTCACATGTGGACAAGTCAGGGGACCGAGGGGGCCATGCAATGTCACCAAATCTCGAAATGAGATGGTTGGGAAACAGGGGGCGAAGAACAGCCATTGACGCTCTGGCGGTGTGTGGCGTGGCCCCATCTTGCTGAAAACCACAAATGTCGACGAGCAATACGCCTTCTTCGTAACTCAGGGATGAAAAAGGTGTTTCACCATCTCAATGTAACGCCCAGATGTTATGGTAACGGTAACCCCATTTTGTTCGAAGAAATAGGGACCGATGACGCCAAACTTTCCCACCGCGCACCAAACTGTAACCTTAGGGCTATGCAGCGGTTTTTCATGGAGTTGTCGCGGATTTTCAGCAGCCCAATACCGACAGTTTTTGATTGTTGACGGCCCCATTAAGGTGGAAATGGGCTTCATCACTCATTACCACCATCATGTTTTCATTCTGCTCATAAAGTGCAAGCATTTCCTGTGCAAAATTCAGTCGTTGGGGGCAATCGTTTACATTCAATTCCTGCACCATCGCTAATTTGTATGGTGAAAATGTAATTCTTCATGCAAAATCCGTCTAACAGTACGATTGCTGATTCCGAGTGCAGCTGAATGTCTCCGAGCAGAGCGGCCTGGGCTTTGCAACATCGCTTGTCTGACCCTTTCAACGTTCTCTGGAGTACGCACAGTGCGTTGCGGCCCTTCGGTTTTGTTTTCATTAGTGAGCCTCCTGTTCGAAGATTGTTAACCCAACGTAAGATTGGTGTCACGAGCGGGAACAGAGTCATTTCGATGAATGTTGAATCTGCGGCGAAACGCACGCTGAACTGCTGTCACTGACTCGCCACTCCTAACAAAATGATCATACGCGAACATGCGGTGTTCTAACGTCCACTGCTCCATGATGGCACCTGAAAGTATAAAGGTGAGTGTTAGTTAAAGTTAAATGCTATGAACCCAGGAATGGAATGCTACCTACCGCACGCCCCTCCCATTCCTAATGGCCGATTACTAGCTATTCAAAAAACACTTGATTCCCGTGCCCCACCCTATACAAAGAAATAGCAGAGAGATTTTCTTTTCTAAGTGATGTGCCACATAATGTCACCACTTCATCATCTACTGAAATTGAAAGGTATTCTCAGGGTTGTAAAAGATGATTGATGCTTACCCAGAGGACTTGAACACTAATTTCTCTGCTGAGCTTCAGCAGTTTCACTCATATGTGTGCCATAAGTTCAGTGCAAAAAAAAATGTAAAACAAGATTCAGTCATGCTGAACTTTATAAAATAATTGTAGAAGACAATATTGAGTGTGCCTTCCCAAATGTAGAAATTGCCTTTCGTATATTTTTAACATTAATGGTCACAAATTGCTCAGCTGAGCGTTCATTTTCTCAGTTGAAGTATATTAAAAATACCAACAGAACAACTATGCAACAAGGCAGGCAGGCTGGATGCCTTATCTCTACTAAGTATAGAAGCAGATGTGTTACGTAAGATTAGTTTTGAGGATCTGATCAAAGACTTTGCAATTAAAAAAAGTAGGAGAAAACTTTTCAAATATAAATGAAGTGGAAGTATACAAAAATAAACATTATTTTCCATCTTACTGTAAGTTTTGTTTCATTTCAAAAAATAAAATTTTATTTTATGGTTTATTTTTGTTTATATTTTGAATTACATATATATGGGGCACCAAAATCTTTTAAGTGCTTAGGGCCTCTAAAGGTCTTAATCCGGCCCTGATTCCATCATATTATAGTATTCAACAAACGCAATACTGTCTTCTTATTTGTGGATCATAAAAAATTGATGTATATTTAAACGACGGTGCTTCTAATTGTACCATCCAGTGATATGTCATATATATGAGACAGATGTGATATGCCATACTTTTGTCGCTTAGCCACTTCTTCCTATGAGGGCTTCATATAGTATAATTTTAAATCTACAACTAATAAAAAAAATGAAGTAGTGAAAAAAAAATCCAGAGGGCGATAGCGAGCTACCGCTTGTATTTAACTATTTATATGCGACAGCGCAATTTTTATCGATATTTCAGATCGACCCTACGATTCTTAGTGGAATATTCATCTATTACTGAATCGTAGAATGATGAGTCAGATTTCATTTGGACTAATAACTCATTTTCGATGCTCATAAGGGCTAAGTATGACAGCCTTTCTTCGCCCATTGTACTTCTTAGATACGTTTTAATTCTCCTCAAAGCCGAAATGATCTTTCTACTGATGAAGTTGTAGAGGGAATGGTTAGTACTAGCTCTACGAGTTTTTGAAGTTCAGGCATGCTTTCACTCAAGTTGTTCTGGCTCAAGAATTTTGCAATATGGCAGGGATATTTTCCTTGAAATTCTTCAGATGAGTATAGGACAAGTAGTTCATTTTTCAGTCTTATAAAATCAAAAGAGCCACTATGTAAATCCGCGAAGGTTTTAAGAATGTTTGGCTAAATTTTAGACAATTTTTGGGATTCAGAAGTTCCAAAAATTTCAACTGTGACAGATTTCCAAACCGAGCAGTAAGTTGCACGCAAACCGTAGCTATGATTTCTAAATAAAGTGTTTTCATTTCCAAATCTGGCTGATGAGTCTTGTGTCAGCCTTATTCGTTTCGGTTTTGCATCAGCAGTCAAATGGGATGCGATATTTCGCCTTTGCCACACAATCATCAAAGCCACTCCGCATTTTCTGAAACTCCGCTGAAACATTCCAGCGTATTCCCAGGACATTTTTCGGCCAATAGTAAGGCAGTATTTGTTAAGCCCCGCCCAGCACTTAAGGATCATATTCCTACGCAAGTACATTCTATGCTCAGAGCGTACTTGTAAGAAAGCACATAAGAAAACAAGGAAGTTTCACTTAATTTTACTTTGTATTGCTTAAGTATACGGACTAAATTATAACATTTATTGGTATTTATAATAGCATTTTACCAATATTTAAAAAAATTTAAATTTTTAAATTTAATAAAAAAAAATTGGGTACGCACTGCGTACCTTGCGTACCCAGTGTGCACGCCTATGAATTACATATACAGTATATATATATATATATCAGGGGCGGCTTCTTAATGAATGCAAGGCATGCACTGCATGCGTAAATAATATACTCAATGAATTTAAAATTATTATTTAAGTTAAAAAAATAAAGTTAAAATTATTATTAATATTATTAATATAATATTGGTTCTATCCTCGGTTACTACATAACTCATAAGAATACCATAAAAGACAAAATACAGCTTATCTAATATGTACTACACTGTAATGCATGTGACTGCATGCGTAAGTAAAATTACCACGAGCCGCCACTGAATTATATATATATATATATATATGTGTGTGTGTGATAGCATTAAACCTGCTTGGTATATATATATACAGCTTTGTTTTAGTTACTCGCACGCTAAAAAATTTGCATGTATCGGTGATCGATACATGCAAATTTTTTAGTTTACAGTATTTAAATTTGTTGAATATTCAAACTTTCCGCTATCAGTCAAAAAGACGTTATCTGAATTAAAAAACAGTAAAAAATTCGCCATCCCGCGACTATAGATTTTTCCCGCCAATTAGTCTTAAAACTTGCTGTAAATAAGGCTTTGTTAATACATGAATATTGGCTCTAGTAAATGGTTATGTATATGCATACTCGTATGGTATATACACCTTTGTTTTAGTTACTCAGACGACCTTCCCCCTCCCCCTTGACCAAATCCTGGGTACGCCCCTGCACTACTCTCAATTGAGAAGGAGCTTTTTCAAAAAATTAATTTGAAGATGTAATCTGTGATTTTGGTAACAAAAAGAGCCGCAAAGTTAATGTTTAATGGTCATTTATTTAAGTCATATTATACCTGTATGTTGTTTGTTAACTAAAAATTTAATCAAATAAAGCTGCGTGTGTATATATACACACTTCAACATTTGTAGATGTATTATAATAAGAAGGTTTTGTAAAGTAATTCAATTAAAGCAAATTAATTATTAAGTTTGATTTAGCAGTTTCCTTTTCTCATTTTTGAGTCAACTAAGATTATTTTTAGGCCCAAAACTTTTTCGTAGGTCCTTGGGAGTTTCTTAGGCCCCAGGCACTGTGCCTATTGGATAATCAGGCCCTGCTATCTATGGCATCTTTATTCTTCATGCCTTTCAGTTTGTGCCTCTTGACGGCACATTCTTGTAGTCGTTGAAGTCCTCCTTGTTCTCCGCTGTTTACCAGCTTTTCCTTTAAATAATCATGGCACAGGGACAAAGAAGAATTGGGAGTACATCTCTTTAGGCTGGCAAATGGCTCCATTTTTTTATAAATTCCAGTTCGTTTTGTCTGCGATGACACTTGCAACAAATAAAAATTAAATATTAATCAATAGGTATGAATTATAAATGTTATATAAATGTACTCTTAACAAGGTAGTATTTTGGTCAAGGCCTAACAGAGAACTAGTTTAGAAATGCGAGTAAATTACATTTTTATATTTATTTCTGTGAAAATTGCCTACATCTTACAAAGAAGCCTATAAGGACATAATATTATAGCTTTGATTGTATTTTTAATGAATTCCTAGGGATAAAAATGTAGGACCTTTAATCATGACTTTAGCTCAATTTGGTAACAAGATATAACAAAATGTAGAAAAATCGGCAGCCATTTTGTTTCTCAAAATTACGGGTTTAAAACTCAAAATTCAGCTTGGCAACGGGCATTTTTTAATTGAGCAGGTCACAATCTATAAGAATACCTCTGTTGCCAAAAATTAACACGAAATGCCTTAACAAGTCTCTTTTCCCAAAAACGGGACCAGGCTAAAAGAGTCAAAACTAGAAATTAATGTTTAGTACAACGAATTGGCGAATCTGAAGCAACAATTTCTGACTTTAAAAATTGGTAATTTGCTAAATCTTTTATGTATGGCCTAATATATAAATACTGAACATATTAATATTATTTGGTGTTAATTTTTACATTTATATATAATTTAACTACAGGGTGTCCCGTAAGTCTGGACCCATAGGGAAAAATAATAAAATTACAAAATAGTCCAAAAATTTATTACATAATCTGTTCAAAGTGTCCGCCGTTGTGTCGCACACATAGTTGAAGACGTAATCTCCACTGCGACAGCACTTTCTGAATCACAGTCGCAGAAATTTCTTGACACGCCTCCACAATGCGTGCTTTAAGGTGGAAAATGTTCTGAAGTTTGACCTCGTACACTTTGGCTTTCAAGTGGTCCCACAAATAAAACTCCAGCGGAGTAAGATCATAATAAAAAAATAATAAAAATAATAATAAAAATAATAAAAAAATATATTATAAATAAATTTTTGGACTATTTTGTAATTTTATTATTTTTCCCTATGGGTCCAGACTTACGGGACACCCTGTATATACTCCATATATAATTGTATAAGCGTTTCATTAATTCTTTGATAATGCCTAAAATCATAGAACAAAGCGTTGCATTACACTGTGCAACAATTTTTTGTTTATGTTGATTTTTTCCATCTTTTCTATATGTTTCGGCCACGCTGATTACAGATATGGCATCGGTTTTGCTCGGAAAACTATAGTTTTTATGAGATGGTCAAATTTAGAAATCTTACTTTTTCGCCATTTTTAAGGCATTTTTCTGAGATAGCAAAAGTAATTTCAAGTACAAAATTCAAAATGTCCCCAAAACTGGGGTTTATTAGTAATGTTTTTATTGGCTAAGGCCCATTATTAACTATTTGTACACATTTGGTTTCTTATTTCTGTTTATAAAATGTTTTTTTGTATTTTTCCAGATATTTGAATTAGAATTATATGGTGATGCTACCAATAGGCCCTGCAGACACTCTGCAGATTCCTTTTGTTATGTTTGCGACATACATCAATCCAAAAGCAAGTAAAGCACAAAATTGACACAGGGACGAAGTTTGTACAGCATATGACGCTTACTTTGGCATGCCTATGGGCGATCAAGATAAATCATGGGAACCTCACTTTTGCTGTGGAAGCTGCCGTTACACATTAGAAGGATGGCTGCGAGGTACCAGAAAAAGCATGTCATTTGCTATTCCTCGCATTTGGAGGGAGCAAACCAATCAGCACGATAATTGTTACTTCTGCATGGTAGACATTTCATTCTACAAGAGAGGTAAAGGTCGAAAAAATGTCCTATATCCAATATCCCATCTTCTATTGCCCCAGTTCCCCATAATGAAGATTTACTCGTTCCGTGCCCACCCACTATGGAGGAAATAGAAGAACGCCTTTAATATCCCCCGATGAAGATGAAGATGCTGACTTCGAGGAAAGCTCCAATACGTCACCCCATTTCCCCAACCAGAAAGACATAGACGACCTAGTCAGGGATATGAACCTTACGAAAACCAATGCAGAAATTATGACGTCCCGCCTTAAAGAGTGGAATCTTTTGGACCCAAGTGTCAAGATCTCTTTCTACAGGAATAGGCATTTGCGTACGCTTCTTTCTACTCCTGTTTTGCATCGAGCTCTCTTTGCTACTGCTGTGATGTGAATGGCCTTTTTGCTGAGATAGGAATTGAATACAGCCCTGCTGATTGGCGTGTTTATTGACGGTTCACTAGAAGTTTAAAAGGCGTCCTACTACATAATGGAAACACGTTTCCAAATATTCCCGTGGCTCATTCGGTTCAATTGAAGGAAGAATATGAAAATGTAAAGCTGTTGCTAGACAAAATAAACTACAGTGAACATAGATGGGATGTATGTGGAGGCTTCAAAATGCTAAGATTCCCGCTTGGACTACAGCAGTGGCGGAGCAAGAGTGTCACGGGCACCGGTGCAAAAATTATTTATGGGCCCCACAAAATTTAGATTTTAGTTTAGTTTATACATATGAACCACAAAAACCTTTCGATCCACTCAAGGTGGCCTTAAAACTGGTTCCAATCAATTTGTGTTTTCTATCTATTCTAATTCACTTTTAGTTTACATTTTCAATACTTGAAATTGCATTCTCAACACCACTAGACTCTGCTTTTTGGTTTTCTACACTTTCAATTTGCTCATTATTATTACTTCCTTTTTTAACAAGAAATGCATCAGTTTAGGTCATTTTGCAGCCTTTTCCTCTTCTTCCTTTTTAGTTTCCTCTTTTGAAAGCCACTTTTATGCTTGTACACTGACATGTCTCGAGGGTTGAAACTTAAAATTTATTGATTTTAGCATAACTGAGTAACAAATAACAATAAATTTTCGTAAAATTTAAAAAGTAGTACACACTGATTCACTATAGTCACTAATATTTAATAATACACTGCGGAAAATCAATTAACGTAATTTTTATTCGCGCACTCACCCACTCAGCGTCTCAGCCATTGAAACTGACGCTTCACTGCGTGTCGAGTCGACAGATCCCAAACGAAGAAGAATATTTCTGACGTTTTGAAACGTTTCGTTTCGTGCGTCGACGTGCGATCAGAAATAAGTGGTGTCACAGTGTAGTATAGTATATACAGTAATATACTAGTATACCAGATAGTAGAATAATGTGATGGTTTCAGCATCTTGAATTCTAATTTTGATTTTTATCTATTGCAGACATCATTTCAGATGACCAATTATGTATTTAACATATATAGTATACAGTTTTACCAGAAAGGGGCCCGTAGTCGAAAGAATAACCATGTTTATAAATGCATTTAAATACATTAAACAAGTTTAAAGGACTCTTATATTTTCATGCACATTTAGATCTAATTTTTATATGAAATACTTGAAAATTATTATTTTTCCTTGCCAAGGTGTTATCAAATATCAACCAACCGAGCCCCCAAAAGGTCCGGGCCCCGGTGCACTGCACCGCCTGCACCTAGCTAGATCCGCTACTGGACTCCAGGGCGGTTACACTAAATATTCGTGTTTCCTCTGCCTTTGCGACAGCAGAGCAGATGGTGAGCACTTTGTCAGAAAAGAATGGCCCGTGAGAAATGAGCTTAATCCAGGAAACAACAATGTTTTTAACGAAGCCCTTGTTCCAACAGACAAAATTTTGCTACTCCCGCTGCATATCAAGCTTGGTCTTATTAAGCAATTCATCAAAGCTTTGGATGCTGAAAGTGATGCTCTTTATCATATACGTTCAATGTTTCCCAAACTTTCTGACGCTAAAATCAAGGGAAGCATATTTGTTGGACCTCAAGTCAGACGCATGTTAGCATCTAAAGAGTTAGAAGAAAAAATGACAGCTCTTGAAAAACATGCTAGCAGTCATTTCGGCTCGTAGTCCATGGACTTTTAGGTAACAAGAAGAACGACAACTACAAAGAGCTAGTAGAAAATCTACTCAAACACTTTCAAAGGTTAGGTTGTAGACTGTCCCTGAAGTTACACTATCTGGACTCGCATTTAGAATTCTTCAGACCAAATTTGGGTGACGTAAGTGAAGAACATGGTGAACGTTTTCACCAAGATATCCAAACCATGGAGAGGAGATATCAGGGAAAATGGGACGAAGCTATGATAGGCGACTATATCTGGTGTTTAATACGAGATAATCCACGGGACTACAAGAGAAAAAGTCGGTCAAATGTACATTTTTAAGCAGTATCCGTTTAGATGTATGTGAGCATATTTGTGTGCATTATATACGCATTATATACATTATGTACATTATATACATTATATATCTTTAAATATGAAATATATTTATTTTCCTTTCCTTTTCTTCATTGTGATTTTGCTCTCTGATAAGCCACTCGGTACAAAAAATAGATTATGGTTTTCAGAAGAAACGAGTTTTCACGAGAAAACTAATGCGATTTTTTTAATTCAGTGCACCCAAAAACAAAGAAACACCAAAAAAATAAGATAAACACAAATTTTCCAAAATTTTGTTACATAGTGTTATACTTCTAAAAGCAACAGTGTTGTTTTAGTCTAGAATTGTTCTTAAGAAAAAGTATTCAGGAAATTAGTGTTTAAAATCTCTTATAATAATAATAATAATAATAATAACAGAATAATACAAATAATACACTAAAATTCTGTCTGTCTGTCCTACGCATGCGCAGATGTGACTATCGTAGAAATTCTACGCGTTGTATCGCACTTGGCTTCATTCGCTCTCTCTCAAAAAATAACAGTGTATAAAATGGTTGTTAAAATAATTTAGGCTAACATACTGAAGGTCTTACAATAGTAATAATATAATAATGATAATAATAATGATAATAATAATAATAATAATATAATAATACACTAAAATTCTCCGTGTCTATCTGTCTGTTCTACGCATGCGCAGATTTCACTATTGTAGAAATTCTAAACGTTGTATCACCAGTGTCTTCATTCACTCTTCCTCCAAAAATAACAAAATGTGTATGAAATGGCTGTTAAAATAATTTAGGCTAAGTTACTGAAGGCAACTTTTCATAAAAATTTATAGGAACGCAGCAATTTTAACTCGTGTAAATCCTCTGCTCTTTCGAAACTAATAATGAAAACTCGTCATAATATAGTGGTACGAGTCGTAAGCTCGTATTTAGGCATAATATTTTGAAGCAACGGATTATAGCTTAGTCACGCTAACTTTAAAGATTAAACCTAGGCTGAAGTATATTATAGCCTAATGGTCTGCTTTCAGTTGTTTTGCATTGATGCTACCTTATTGTTATAGGAATATAGTTTGCAATAGGCCTATATATTAAAAATATTCAGTTAATTGTTTCATATAATATAAATATCAATGTATAAATTACTAATAAAAAGGCACCATGTTTCAATTATAAATTGTGTCTTATATTTTTTTTGCCGATTGGTCACCCATCAAATCTTCGCATCGCGGAAAACGACGCTTCGTTCGTTCCATAGATCTTCGCATCGCTGTAAGAGACGCGTAACGTCATTAATACGTAATTCACATATTATGTTATCATGTTAATTTTCAATATGTGGGCGGTTCTTCGACCATTTCTGACCAATTGTAAGTAAAAATTAGTCAGCTGAGATTAGAAAATTGTAAGAAAACTGACCTCTAATTGGTTCAGGGTCGTACAGTCCCAAGATCCTAAGCAAAGTGACCGCTAATTGGTCTCGCGTCTCGCTGCTCTCGCAGTCTGTTTCAGTTCAGCTTGCTCGTTTTTCACGTTACGCTGTGTATTTGTTTGTGGGTATTTATTTTATTTCTTTATATACAATAATATACAATAATGTCTCTTGCTGGAAGTGAAAGTGATAGCTGGGCAAAACTCGAGCACTACTGGAGAGATCTAAGTCTCAAAAGAAGAGGAGTAATTCACCCGATCCCGCTTAGCGAGACTAGAAAAAATAAAATAAGGTATGCTATTTATTTATATAAATATCTATTTTATAAATGTATTTTATAAATTTTATAAATGTACAAGAGTACCTACTGTTATTTATGTTATTTATCTTATTTATTTTATTTATCTTATTTATCTACTTTATAGAACGAGGAGTAAGTAATTCATCCGATCCCACTTACGAAGACGAAAAAATTAAAATAAGGTATGCTATTTATTTATATAAATAATATCTATTTTATAAATGTATTTTATAAATTTTATAAATGTACAAGAGTACCTACTGTTATTTATGTTATTTATCTTATTTATTTTATTTATCTTATTTATTTTATTTATCTTATTTATCTACTTTATAGAACGAGGAGTAATTCATCCGATCCCACTTACCAAGACGAAAAAATAAAAATAAGGTATGCTATTTATTTATATAAATAATATCTATTTTATAAATGTATTTTATAAATTTTATAAATGTACAAGAGTACCTACTGTTATTTATGTTATTTATGTTATTTATCTTACTTATCTTACCTTATTTATCTACTTTATAAATATATATACAAGGTACCGTATCAATATTGCGAATGGCCTAATGGTGAGTCATCTCTGAAACCATCCATTTATTGAATATTTGGGCAGTGAAACTCGTTTTCTTTTCAGATACGCAAGTTACCCATGAAATTTGGAGCTAAAGGACGTAAAGAAAACAATTTTTAATGGGGAACTACACTGGTTAAGAGGCCTTCAAAACTTAAAACTCTGTTCACTTTTTTTTTTTTTCCCAACTTCAACGCATTACTTTGGTCTTATATAATTATTTTAGGAGAATTTAATAAACATAATATTGAAGTACATTCTTTCTCATTAAATGATGCATAATATATATAATCTAGCAAGAACAATCCGATCATTGCAAAAAAAAAACTGGAAAGGTATGCAATTCCAGGAATTTCCAGGAATATTTATGCATCTTTGAATAGGCCGTGCTGGGTTAAAGAAAGGGTAAAATTAGGAATTCCAGCGTATATATATATATACACCTGATACTGAGTCGAAGTGTTTTTTGAAAATTAGCCAATAGGCGATTGATAATGAGGCGCCATTTCATTACTTGCCTCTGATTGGTCTACGGTGTATGATAGCCGTTACTTTCAAGAAATTAATGCAGCGATTTATTTCAAAATTTATTTGTGTATGAACAACGCTCGTTTCCTCGGGAAATGTGCCGTTTTTCCAGACATGACTCGGTCATTTCTGAAAAAAGGGCCCATTTCCCAAGGAAATGAAGGTCATTTTCAAAGAGTACGCATCAAATTACATAAGAAAAACATGCTTTCAATTCTTTAGCGAGATGCGTGTTAAAACGAATATTTACCCATTTCCTAATTAATATTGCAGTCAATCTAATTCATTCATTCTTTTTCAGACTGCAAGTATAAGGAAGATGGGGTACGAACACAATGGAACCCATCTGAGACACTCGTTATCGAATTTTTCATCCCCGTCGATTGGGGAAACTCAACCGACGAAGACGTCTTGAAAATTAACTGCGATCAATTGAAAATAATCGCGCAACCATCAACCATGACTAATCGTAATACCTCGACTGATACTGTAATCCTTCCCGGACGACATCTTCGTCTCGGTTGGAATTATTTGAATTTTACATTTGACGACACGAGTTCGCTTATTCAAATTAACGAAATTGACGGAAGATTCCTTCTTCAAATTCCATTTGACGTCGCTGACAGAGAACGAGTGAACATAACAGTACGAGGACTTTATTCATTCGTTAACTGCCGCGACCCCTTTAATGAAGGTGAAGGTTTGGTTCTCACTTTCGTTCTTAATTTAAGAGAGTTTTAAAGCATAAAGTTTTGAAGTATAAAAGTTTTGACCAAAGTTAGGAAGTAATTCCTCTTCAACTTTCATTACGGCATATATATATATATATATATATATGAAAATTATTTCACGAAGGTAACACGTGAAAAATATTTATGATGAATAAAACCACGAAGGAAAGGAAACACAAAATGGTGCTCAAGCGCTTTCGTCTAATGACATCCTCAGGAACACTGAAGTATATAAAAAGGTTAAGCCTATATATAGGTTACAGAAAGAAAAAAAGAAAAATAAATAACATACATACACACACACACATATATATATATACATATATATACATACATATCTATATATACAAATACATACATACATACATACATACATATATATACAATAACAGAGAAGTAAAAATAATAAAAATTAAAAATTAAAACCTTAAAGGATTACCAATGAGGCGTACAGATTGTAAGGAAAAATATCGATTTTTAGCACAAGATCAAATGGATTATAAAGATACAAATTTACTGGGACTCTGCCGGGTTTTAACACAATGCTGCCTATGGTCAGGTTTCGATATATATAAAAAAAAAATAATAAAATGCAAATTAAAGTTAATCGATTTTTAGCACAAGATCAAATGGATTATAAAATACAAATTTATACTAGAACTCTGTCCGGGTTTTAACACATTTCTGCCTATGGTCAGGTTTCGATATATATATAAAAAAATTAAATGCAAATTAAAAGTTAATAGAGTAGAAGACAAGTTTACCAAAGATTTAATGTTTTACACTTCTTATCTAAGTCTGCTTTAAAGGAATTCAACATAACAGGATCGAGTTGAAAAGACCTTGCTTATGTTGAAGTTATTTGAAAGTTGGATAATGGCAGACTCAAGAATATTTCTATTAACAATGTTGCTTGAATGGAATAAAACTGAAGCATTATTCCAATCAATACAGTGGGCTACTCTGACAAATGGACAAAAAGGGCACTGGACAACTGTCCTGTTCTAACGGAATATTGATGCTGTTTTATAACGTGTGTGCAAATCCTTTCCCCGTCTGACCTATGTAAAAGGAATCACATTGTTTACAACCAATTTTATAGATAATGCCTGAATTATTGGTAGGGCTATTTTTTACTATGATATTTTTCACAATATTGTTATATGAAAATACTACATTAATATCCAAAAGTTTAAGTACATTAGCAATGCCTAAAAAGCCCGGGAAAAATGGAAGTACTAAAATATTTTTTGACAAAGTACGAGTGTTAATATTGACACGATAGAAAGTTCGTTTTGCCTTGTTGAGACAAGATTCCATAAACGCAGATGGATAACACAAATCACTTCCAATACCGTTGATTTTTTCCAATTCGGCATCGATGTATTCCGGACTGGCGATCCTAAGGGCGCGGAGAAACATAAGCAAAGGTCTTTTTCAACTCGATCCTGTTATGTTGAATTCCTTTAAAGCAGACTTAGATAAGAAGTGTAAAACATTAAATCTTTGGTAAACTTGTCTTCTACTCTATTAACTTTTAATTTGCATTTAATTTTTTTTTATATATATCGAAACCTGACCATAGGCAGAAATGTGTTAAAACCCGGACAGAGTTCTAGTATAAATTTGTATTTTTATAATCCATTTGATCTTGTGCTAAAAATCGATTAACTTTTAATTTGCATTTTATTTTTTTTTTTATATATATCGAAACCTGACCATAGGCAGCATTGTGTTAAAACCCGGCAGAGTCCCAGTATAAATTTGTATCTTTATAATCCATTTGATCTTGTGCTAAAAATCGATATTTTTCCTTACAATCTGTACGCCTCATTGGTAATCCTTTAAGGTTTTAATTTTAATTTTTAATTATTTTACTTCTCTGTTTATTGTATATATATGTATGTATGTATGTATGTATGTATTTGTATATATAGATATGTATGTATATATATGTATATATATATGTGTGTGTGTGTGTATGTATGTTATTATTTTTCTTTTTTCTTTCTGTAACCTATATATAGGCTTAACCTTTTTATATACTTCAGTGTTCCTGAGGATGTCATTAGACGAAAGCGCTTGAGCACCATTTTGTGTTTCCTTTCCTTCGTGGTTTTTATTCATCATATATATATATATACACACACACGTAGTGGTGAGTGTCGTAACACCGCTTCCCGTCGATCAGCGGAGTTAAGCGACATTGGGTCTGGGAAGTAGTTGGATGGGAGACTGTCCTCTTTCTGCGTCTATATTATGTAATGACTCGAGCTTCGGATCCCATGTAAAGCTTTAGGTCCCCTCCGTCATACTTAGATTTGCGAAGGAGGTTAAACAGCCCCATTCATTATATATATATATATATATGGTCAGAGAAAATCTTTTTTTCTCGGAACTGAAAATTATCGAAACTTAATCTAACCTAACTTAAAAGGTCAAAATAGTACGTTTATGGGAGAAGTGATTAGGTTAAATTTACTCGTATGAGGTTATATTTAACTGAGTTAAGTTAGGCGTAACTGTGCTAAGTTAGATTAGGCTGAGTATGAGGTTAAATTAAGTTTCGATAATTTTCATTTCGATGGTTTTCCGTTTCGACAAAATGGCGGATTTCCTGCAAAAATGTTAATTTGTTCATTCATTTCAACGACTTCATTTTTGTATTTTATCCCCAAAAATATAAAAATATATATATATATATATATATATATATATATATATATATATATATATATATATATATATATATATATAATATTAATAATAAAAATACTATAAATAAGTAAATAAAAATAAATAAATAAGTAAAAATAAATAATAAAAAAATAATGATTATTTTTCTTATTTAAAAGAGGGAAAATATTGATTATTTTAATAAAAATGTTAATTGTTTTCGTGAATATTTATTTGAGAAAAATGTTTAATTAAACAAATATTTAAAATTAAACTTTTTATTATTTGAAAAAACATTTTCAGGTTCGAAAGTTTACGAGATTGAACGATCTTGGGAAAACTGGACTTTTACTTTTCCTTCAATATTCGAAGGAAAACTTTCCACGATCGAGTTTTCCTCAAGCACTGCCTTTAAAGTAAACGTTACTTTCGGATCGACATCTTTGGTCGTGTGCCAAAACATCACAGATGAGGGACGTTATCTTTCTTCATTTGGTTTCCGGGTTATCCTTTTTATCTGAAGGAGGACAAATGCGAGGAAGGTTCGCAACTCTCCGATACCCTTTCTGGTGGCTACGAATCCTACGTTGCTAATTTGAATCTTTCTCTTTTTGAGGAAAAGGTAAATTGAGGTTAATTTTTCCCCTTTCAAAGGAAGCCATTAATTAATAAAGGTTAAATTAATTAATTAATTAATAAAGGTTTAATTAATTAATAAAGGTTAAATTAATTAATTAATTAATAAAGGTTCGATTAAAATGTGGTGCGCAAAAATATTTTAATATAAAGACTAAAGATGTCTTTTTAGCCAAAAATGGGGTGACGCTTTTTACGTCTATTTAAATTTAACTTTAAACGACGTGCGTATCCCGACATCGCGGTGTCGCGGTGAATTATATTTATAAATGGTATCTTTTAGCGGGGAAAAAAAGGGGATATAATTTAGGTTACGCTATACTAGGATAGGTTAGTTTGGCTAAACTAGGCTAGGTAAGGTTAGGCTAAGATAAGCTAGGTTAGCTTTGACTAAGCTAAGCTAGGCTAGGTTTCGCTAAGCTAATTTAAGCTAGGTTAGGTTTCGCTGAGCTAGGCTAGGTTAGGCTAAGCTAAGTTTTGGTTTTAAAAATTGGGCGAGTGTCGTGATAGAGAAATGAACGCGTGAAAATGTCGCGGTTCTGTATGGAAAGCGAACATTGCGCGTACGCGTGTTCGTTTCAATAAAGATGAAAATTGCGAATGTTTTCGTTTAATGTAAAAAAAAGTCGTTTTAAAAAAGGTTAAATTTAAACATTGTTTTCTTTCCTCATTTTCAGCTTTATCCAAATTATGGACACTATTACTTCGCCCACGTTCGATTACACATTTCGGGAGCAAAAGAGATTTGGGTGGACACTTTTAACCAGTCTGGAGTGGACATATTTTATGAAGACGATTTCCCTTCACGACCCCGACCCGAACACGACGACGGTGAAGGTAAGATGAAAACGAGACAATTCAATTTAAGCATCAAATGTGTACGCATTCACGCGTACACACTCCCTCTTTTTATATACACGTGTATAATACATACGTACAAGCAGTGTACGTACGTGCTATGTACGAACATTACGCAGTTACCTAACCTAACATAGGGGCCTATATAATAATAATAATGTGGCGCTCAGCTCACGCAGCTGCTCATCATCCAATACAAAAAATTGGTTGGTTGATAAATGGGTTTTTTGCGGGTAGCTTAGTGGTTAAGTAAGACTTTGGGTTGCTGATAGGGAGGTCGCGAGATCGAGTCCGGACGAGGACTTTATAATTTCTGACTTCGTCGTTCAAATTTCACGTTAAGCTGTAGGTGTAAGTGAAACTAAAGGCTAACCTTTGACAGGATTTAAAAGTGTGTTTATATATATATATATATATATATATATATATATATATATATATAATATATATATATATAGAGAGAGAGAGAGAGAGAGAGAGAGAGAGAGAGAGAGAGAGAGAGAGAGAGAGAGAGAGAGAGAGAGAGAGAGAGAGATAATAGTAATACTCGCAATAACGGATTTAAGTTGCGTGGCAGGCGTTTTATTACTAATATCGCTAAAAACTTCTTTACGTTTAAAGTAATTGATAAATGGAATAATCTTCCCGCGTCAGTCGTTCATTCTACCAGCGTTAATATGTTTAAGAACCGTCTTGACAGACATTTTAAAGGTATTAACGTTGTTTAATTTAAAAAACAACAAAGTTAGCAACAGAAGCTCTGGTGGTGGTGCTCGAGGATGAGTCTGTTGACGATGAATGCCAGCTTGTGACATGCCAGCGTGTGATGCCAGCAATAAAATTATTAAAAAAAAAAACAAAAAAAAAAATTAGACTAACACGAATGTAGATGTAGCTCATAGCGTAAACTAACCCACTTTTTGTTTAACTTTACCTACTTTTTTTTTTTTTTTTTTTCTCCTTCCTTACTTTGCATGTCTCTAACTCTTTTCTTGCATGTTTGTAGTTTGCATGGTATGACAGTGAGTTAAGACTGTGTTTGCATGGTTTGTAAGCGTTCTTATTTTACTTCTTTCATCTTTCACCCTCTCCTATTCTCTCCGACTATCTTTCTGACTTGTCGGCAGTGGCCGGCGGATGATGATGGTGAGACTTTTTCCTCTTTTTCTGAATGAATTATTAACCACGAGTGATAGGTGTTGCTCCTTACTTAACCCCTTATTCTCTTCCTTAACCCCCCTACTCTTCCTTTCTCTCGGCTAACCTTAGAGTGGATCTTAGGGTCTTTGTTAGCCTTAGCTTCTGTAGATGGTAGATCATCATGAATAAAAAGACATCATCGCCTCTTCATAATTTTGTTGGAAGAATAATAAAGTCTTTGGTGAAGTTTTCAATGAATTTAATAATTAAATGATATTGAAAAGGTAAAATAATGATCTTACTTGCGAAGCAGAAAGTTGGAAATTAGAAGACTTTGTACCCTAATTTCGACCTTATGTGAAGAATAAAAGTCTTAGGTTATACTTCCTCTGTTCTGAGGAAGTTCACAAACCTTGACGAGTGTTACTAAATTCATTTATCCTGCGGTGAAGAAGGCATTGGGCAACCACTTCACTAATATGCCCTTGTGTGATTGGAGAGGGGAAAGACGGAAGGGAGGAGGTTGGACCATAGATGTCATGGGGTTGTCGGAAGTCAGATGGCGAGAAGGAGATTTTATCAGTGGAGACGTGAGATTGATTTATTCTGGTGGCGACGGGGCTGAGAGAGGAGTTGCTATTTTACTTAGAGGAAGGATAAGAAACACCGTTGAGGAGTTACACTGTGTGTCAGATAGAATCATGTGGATAAGAATGAAAGGCGAAAAAGTAGATACATTTGTCATGCGAGTGTATATGCCAACAAGCGCCCATCTGCAAGAAGAGGTAGAAGAAATGTATGATAGAATAGAGGAAATAATTGAAGCCCATGGAAGAAATGCTAACTTAATAATCATGGGACTGGAATAGTGTGATTGGAGAGGGGAAAGACGGAAGGGAGGTTGGACCATTCGGATTAGGTAGAAGAAATGAAAGAGGAGAAAAGCTAGTAGAATTTTGCCGGAGGCAAGAACTCATGGTGACTAATACTTGGTTCCAAAATCACAAAAGAAGGAGATACGCATGGAAAAAACCAGAAGACACTGAAAGACTCCAAATTGACTTCATTTTGGTAAGACAGAGATATAGGAATGCAGTGAAGAACTCGAAAGCTTATCCTGGAGCAGATGCTGACTCCGATCATAACTTGGTGGTAATGGAAAATATGGTGAGGCTGAAGACTGAAGAAGAATAAAGTAGGGAAGAAATGGGATACTGAAAAACTGAAGGGAGAACAAAAGATAGTTTTTGTTAAAAAGGTGAATGAAGAGATAAGGAGGCAAAGAAATGACGGCCACATTCATATGACAAGTGAAGAAAGATGTAGACAGAGATACAATGAAGGAGAGTGCGCGGGAAAATATCGGTTATGTGAAAAGAGAAGCAAGGAAACCCTGGGTCACTACAGAGATGTGCAGAAACATGTATGAAAGTGGAGACTGGCCTGCTGACTTTATGAGAGTCTCCATGATTACTATCCCCAAGAAACGAGAGCCACCAAGTGTTCAGAATTCCGAACCATAAGCTTGGTCAGCCATGCATCAAAAATAATGCTAAGGATACTAACCAGAAGACTAACGAACGGAGCTGAGCAGTACATTGGAGAGGATCAGTTTGAATTTAGGTCAAAATGCGGAACGAGAGAAGCTATTGGTATTATGAAAATGATGAGAGAGAGTGCTGGAACACGATCGGGAAATGTATGTTTGTTTTATTGACTTTGAAAAAGCTTTTGACAGAGTCCAGTGAAGGAAACTAATGGAAATATTGAAGAATATTAATGTTGACTGGAGGAAAGAAGACTCATTAAGGTGATAAGAGAAAGACAGAAGAAATGGATCAGACATGCGTTGAGAGGAGAAGGATTGTTGAACGAGGCGATAGAGGGTAGATATGAAGGTAGAAGGCCGAGGGGAAGGAAAAGGAAAGCAATGTTGGATGATTTGAAGGCAGGCAGGAGCTATCATGAGATGAAAAGGATAGCTCAGGATAGAACACTTTGGCGGGACACACGAGTTGGACCTGCCTGATAGGCAGAACACGATGGATGGATGGATTAAAAAGGTGGAGCGACACGTATGATTGGTTATAATTTAACTCTCGTTCGACCAATGAAAAGCTTGCATTTTATACAGGATGTTTATTTTATCAGTTAACCCAAAAATACGCAAAGAAAAAAGAACTACGATTCAGAAATACACGAAACTTTGTCATATGAGAACCGAGACAGGTACTTGTAGGTTATCTCCCCCCCACCAATTTTCACAGAATATTTTCGTTAAAACTAACGAAAATATCACGACTTAACCTAACCAATTATCAAGGGCGTACAGTTGATCTATTATTAATTATAACATTGTTTGTTTCTGGAATAGTATTTACTATTTACTAATAGATCAACTGTACGCCCTTGATAATTGGTTAGGTTAAGTCGTGATATTTTCGTTAGTTTTAACGAAAATATTCTATCAAAATATTTTTTGGGGGGGGGAGAATAACCTACAAGTACCCCGAAACATCTTAAAGTGCTGGCCTCGCCTAGCTTAGGTCAGCCTAAGCTTACTCCTAAGCCTAGTCCTCGGACTACGCTTAGACTCACCAACATGATGACTCATACTTGCCAACCGTACCGATTTGAACGCTGTTCTACCGCCTACCAATTTTACACACTAATCATACGCATTTCAATATATTTCGGAAAGTATCTTTAATATGCAAAGATAAAAATCACGTTCAAATTAATATTTTATTTATTTATTAAATAAACGGGAGAAACACCATGGAGCAAGTTTTTTTTTCACATTATCAACATGAACAACATGCAAATAATATGAACCCTTGAATGAGCAAGAATGCATCATTTAAGGTGAGATTTTCAAACATTTCCCGGGAAGGGAGGCATGCTCCAGAACTTCTTGGCATTCCTTACAAATCCTACAGCTTTTGCTTTTCAAAATGTTGGCGAGTATGCGGTGGTAAGTTTGGAACAGCGCGTATTCATGCTGAAAACTTCTGCATTGAACATGGCGGTGAACAGTTTGAACATTTGTTATGACTCGTTTCGACTGCTATTGTTGTTGTTTTTCGTATCACAAAGTTTTAATAATTTCTGAAATATAGTTACTTTTTACTCGTATTTTTTTGAGTTAACTGATAAAATGAACACTAGCCTACTAACAGCAGAACTATTTTAATTTTACCAATTTAGCTTCCAGGCTTCTTCTTATTATTATTATATTATTATTATTATTATTATTATTAATACGTTCCAAGACTGCTCTGGTGACAACCAAAGTTATATGAAGAGTAAACTCTGGTACGTTGAGTGATAATTTAATCAGTGGATCTTCTCAGTTTCAGTTATTACTAATTTTTAATAAAAAGATGTATTTTTTTCGGTAATTTTATGCGCAGAATTCAATTTTGGCCTTTCTTAAATGCGGAAATTAATCAAAACTAAGATACATAAATTCTAACCTAACTAAAATAGAAAGTAAATTATACCCACTTATAGCCTAAATGAACGCAATATCTTCCACAAAAATCATACGATATCTTGTTTGGAAAGTATACAATACCCTGAAAGGAGGCATATTATAAGTTAGGTTATAAGTTCCATTATAACACTAAAATACAACATAATCCTTCTGGTTAAAAGCAAAAATTAAAACTTTGATGTGTGTTGTTATTGTCCTATATTTTATAGGGAACTTATAGATGGAATGTTACAACCTTTGGTGTGTATGTGGTATGTCGTCAGGGGAGACTGAAAGAAGTGGGCGGTTGGACTGGAAACCTACGTCGGTTATATCTTCCTGCCAATCTTTCTAGGAGCTCCGGAGGTGGGGTGGGCAAAACTTTGGTGTCTGGAATGAGAGAGAAATAAAAGCGGAGAGTGAAACCGAAAGAGTGGTGGAGGCGTTGGAAAGTGTTATCTTATCTTACACTAACATACCTTATCTTACAGTAACATGATCCCCTGGTATAACTTTGCAGTTCTTCACTTCCCTGAATTGTGTCCGTCTGTACAACATATAATCAATCTGAGATACCCTCCCACCGCTCTTATATGTAATGAGATGCTCTACCCTCTTATTAAAGAAGGTGTTCACCACTGCCATATCGAACGAAACCGCGAAATCTATTATCCTTTCTCCTTCCGCGTTTGTCTCTTCAAATCCTTGACCTCCATGTACTCTCTCAATTACCTCATTATTCCTACCCACATGTCCGTTAAGGTCGCCGCCAACAATCACACCTCATTTTCTTCTAGAGCATTGATGCACCCTGGCCCGCGGGCCAAATGTGGCCCCCACGGGTCTTTTCAGTGGCCCCACGGGTCTTTTCAATTCAATGAAAAAGTTAGAATATAAAAGTACTTTTGAAAACGTTTTCTGTGAAGGGAGATGGAAAGTAAGTAGGCTAATACATTTAGTTATTTTCTTCGCTTGGCCCTCACATCAAAAAAGTTTGTGCACCACTGTTCTAGAGCCTGCACTTCCCCGTCCAGTAATCTCCAAAAAGCATCCTTCTCCTCATCTGTGCAGCCCACCTGTGGTGCATATGCGCTGATGATATTCAATACGTACTGCCGATAATTCAATCTCACACCCATTACTCTATCCCCTCTGCGGTTTACTTCCACCACCTCGTCCTTCATTTCCTTCGACAATATTACTCCAACACCGTTTCTTCCCCCCTGATGCTCCACTGTAGAACAGTTTGTATCCCGTAGCCTTCTCCAAGCTCTTTTGCTTTATTACCTTTCCAACGAGTTTCCTGCACGCACAATATATCCACTCTTTTCCTCCTCATCAATTCCGCAATCTCTCCTCCTCTACCAGTCACGCTTCCCACGTTCAGAGAAGCAATCCTGAATCCCTCCCGAGCTCGCTTCTTTAGCCGCGCTCGCTCTTGATGCGGTAGCCCTCGTCTTGTCACAGAGTTAGGGCGATGTATCTGTGCGTCGCTTACGGGTAGGGTTGCCAAGTATCCTTTATTTCAAAGGACAGTTCTTTATTTCAGCTCATGTGTGTCCTTGTCCTTTGATAAACTCGGAAAGGACGCCATATGTCCTTTAATTCAGTAATTGACTCTCAAAATTTTATTCATCACTAAAAATTTGAGATGGAGATGTTTTCAAACTTAATTAATTCATTAATCGGGAGAAGTGAGATTCAACATTCAGATGTGATTTCTAGTAAATCAGAGTTGGCAATCCTGCCCCATTGCCATTGTCATCCTTGCTGGAGCATATTGCGAAAGAATTTTCAGTGTAATGAATGCTAAGTGGCGAGATGACAGAAACAGATGTTCAGTAGAATTAATAAAAAGTGAACTTTTGATTTATTTCAATTTAAAAGACAATTGTGCCGATTTTGCTGGCAAAATAAAAAATGATACAGCTTTACTGAAGGCTGGTCGAAGTCAAGATAAGTACAATTTTATAAATAAATAAAGGCTTCATTCATTATAATGATTTGTAAATATTTTCCTGTCTTTAATTCACAAAATATAATAAAGAAATTTTAAAATGTTTCATTTCAATACAGTAGTATGATTTTACAAGTGTACGACTTTCTAGACATATTTTATCTATGAATATAATAAAGAAATTGTAAAAAATATTGCAAAAGTAAATTTTTATCATGATAAGCAATGGATATACGGTAGCGTGCAAGTGTCCTTTATTCAAGATCTGTTGACTTGGCAACCCTACTTACGGGGTACGCCCTAGCTGTCCTCGTATCATCCTCTTGACTCATCTCATTTGGTTGTGGCGTGGGTTTTTTTACGGCCGGATGCCCTTCCTGACACCAACCCTCCCTCTTTATCCGGACTTGGGACCGGCCAGAGGTAGGCTGACTATCCTACCCCTCCGGGTGGGGTCGGCTGATCATTAAATGACTATTTTTATCTTCTCTCCTCAAAGCTCTCTTCATCAGTCTCTTCCATTCTCACAGCTATTGTAGCGTCTCTATCGCCTGCTCTTCTCATTTCTTTTCTTTCAACAGTTTCTTTCATCCTAATGGATGAATTTAAAAAAAAAATTTCACCTAATTTCTGCTTCATGAGAAGTTTCAATTAGACATTTAGTGGTGTGGTGTTTTTTTATCATTCTCTTTTCCTATTAAGGTTTCTTCGAGTTTCACAAAGCCTTAAAGATGAATGAAGTGCTGCCTCTTGAAATCTTGCAGCTTTTTTTTTCTTTTCTTAACTTTCGTTAATAAAAGTTTAAAGTTAACATAAGTTTGAAAACAACGTCTTTCGTCCTTTGCCGAAACTATTTATTTAGAAAAGAATAAGATGCTAAAATTCACTCGTCGCTCAAATGAAACTCTTCTCTCTGAGACGTCCTTCCTGAGGACGCGCAAATTATTTGAAAACGTGGTATAGGATGAGAAAAGCTAGACAAGAAAAAGTAATAGTAGATAGGATGGAGAAATACAGAGTTTTGAAGTGGAGACTAAATAGAGGAGTAAAGAAAGGGTAAAAAAGATCTGAAGGGTAAAAAAGATCTGAACCTCGGGGTTTTCGAGGTGCCTAGACACTCTGCGTTTGAAAGATGGGAGGTCATAGACAGGAGGAAAGATGGAGTGAGGAAGATTGTTCCAGAGTTGACCGGTTGAGTAGATGAAAGACTGAAAATACCGATTAACCCTCGCGTTACGGAGTTGGACAGAAAAGGAATGAGAAAGTGTAGAAAGTCTGGTGCTGCGTGCTCTCCTTAAAGGATGAGGCATGCAGTTAGAGCGTTCAGAAGAGCAATGTCCGTTATAATAGCGATAGTAAAGAGAGAGTGAGGCAACATTGTGGCAAAGAGAGAGGGATTGAAGACAATCAGTTAGAGGCGGGGAATTGATGAGACGAAATACAATACAATAACCACCTGGTTCAGTACGGCTGTGTGGGTTGAGCCAATCGACACATGAGAAACATACTCCATACAGGGGCGAACAAGACCCCTGTACAGAGGGAGTAACTGAGTGGAGGTGAAGAAACCGCGGAGACGGACAGCACACCTAACCTCTTAGAAGCTGTTTTAGTATATGTGATCTTTCCAGGAAATGTTTACGTTGATATTAAAATAGGTTAGAAAATGGGTGGCAGAGGTACGTAGAATGACATGGGAGGAGGAGAAAAAGAGTTTGAGGACTGGATGAAAACGGTTGTGGCGCCTTCATAGAGAAGTAAGGGCAGGAACGAGAAGTTATTCTCAAAGTAAATCATAATGAATGGGTATTATCTCTGCCAAAAGCGTATGATGCAGTGCTGATTGGTAAAAGTGAGCGAGAGTCGCAGAGACTGAATGAAGCGTGTGTGGAAGTTTGTAAAAGGCGACTATTAAGCTCGAATGCAGACGAGAGAAAGGTGATGGTGGTGCGTGGAAGGGGTCGTAATACGAGGTGTGAAATAGTTAGAGGCGGAATAACGCTGAAAGTCTGGTAAGCAAGAATGGTACACGCAAAAGTTGTGGTGAACGAAAGTAGTGAAACGGGAAGAGAAGTATATGGGGCATGGAGAGGATTGGGCATCGAGAGGATTGGCAAGGAAGAATGGTCAGAATGGTTTTTGTTTAAATGCGGCGAAAATCCTGCAATAAAACCTTCGCTTAAACCTTGCTACGAGCCGTACATTTCCTTCACCTAATCGGCCTTGTCTTGACCGCCTTTTACGTCTCTTGTATTCACCCGAAGAAGAAGAGACGCTTTTGAAATTCGAAACGTTTTCCTCATTTGAATATAAAACTATAAAATGAGAGATCAAAACACGGTTGTTGAAGCGTTTCTGATTTCGAAAGTTGTCCTCATTCATTACAATATTTTACTCGTATTCCTTCCAGGCCCTGATCCCAAAATAATATTTATCACACTCACCATCATCGCTTCTCTCCTGCTGCTCATTGTATGCGTTGGATTCGTTATTCTCGTTACATTGTACGTGAAGGTAAGAAAGGTTACCGTTTTTCACTTACTCCCACCCTCATTTAATCCTCCCTCTGCTGACTACGAGGGGGGAGAGTCCCCCCTGCCTGAAAACTACAATAGAAGGGCAGTAATTAATGTCTTAATTTCTTTTTCTGTAGATGAGCGGGACAGTTTTGCACAGACGCGTTCTAATAGAACTTGATAAGCGGCCATCAGTGTAGAAAAGTGTTTTTGCCCTTAACAACGTTTGCTAAAGCAAATGTGAAAATTTACTAATCAATCCCCTTTTCTGAAATCTGAATTTGTTTTATAAAGTAACTAATTTTAAAGGTTTCCTTCATTAATATTTGAGGTAATATGATAGTGTTCAATGGAATAAATATAGTACCAGTATGAATAAGCAGTGCCGTTTAGTGGCACTCTTCGTAGATAGATAGTTTGAGAATAAAAAACATGAATACCAATATAGATTAAAAGCTTGTTTCCGCCGTTTTTCACGCTCGTGGCAGGGCAGTAAAGGCTGTACAGTAAATGTTTGAAAAATCAACTGTGATTGGCCAGTATCAACCAATCACCGTTCTTCTCATTACTTTGATAATAATTACGACCAATGGTCATAAAAAAGGTGGAAAGACCTTTGAATCTATATTGTACAGTACAATGAGAAAATGGGCCTCATAGCTTTCTCAAAATACCATTCTGGTCCTTTTTGGCACTGTGCCTGCGTAAGTTTTTCTACCCTGGAGTTTCTCTTTCCAGAGTTTTATTTTTAACCCTATAAAAACAGTGCTCAAACCATACTCTAAGGTTGATCGTGACTAGGTAACGGATAGACGGACGGAGAGATGAATATTTCGCTTTATCACTTACTTTATTTTCCTTTCAGACCCCGAAAGAAAGTAAAAAGACGACACCAGTGCCAGGTAATCATTCTTTTACTTCTCTCTTTGTCACTCAAAAAGTTTATCATTACAAAATTTCATCGCTTTCTTACATATTGCATTATAATTAGGTTTTCAAAATGGTTTTCATAAAGTTCCCAAAAGCGATTGTCAGAAAAACTTAAAGTTCGCGATGTAAGAGGTATAATAAAGTTCTCGTTCTGATCCATTATTGGTTTACTCATAGAAAACCAAAGGTATACCTACCTTTTACGAGAGTAAAACGAGACAGATTCATGAAGAGTGGGGACTAATGTAACCAGTGGGATTTCGTAAAGGTATATTGTGGAACAATTACTTTTCATACTATAGGGTAAAGATCTTGAGGTAGATTAAGCACAATTTCAAAGATTTCAGAAACTACTAAAATAGTAGATAAAACAATGAACGGCCAACACAAAGCGATAATACGCAGCGTGATCTCAATAATTTCATATAGAGTGATCTAATAAATGGCAAATGTAGTTTAACGTAGGCCAGTAATCGCGGTTTATAATCAACTCACTAATTTTCCTATAGTAAAATCTTGGTTCTCACTTCATCGTATTTTTTCCACTTGGCAAATTTTCTTTCCCGAGTTCTGACTGCACCCCAAAATTCTTCACATTCCCTTCCACTTCGGAAAGAATTCAATAGGAGTAATTCCGAACTGGTTTTACACTAATTATTATACACTAAAACTCATTCGTGTAAATGTTATTAGAAACTCGAGAAAAATGGCCAAATTTCACATAAACTATGAACGGCCAATCACCTTTGTCCGTTTCCGGTTAAATTTAATAGCTTGGAAAAAGAAATACCGGATTCAGGTTAAATATTTTAAGATTTATTAGCGACAGCCTCTCCATATGATACCGCAATAATGTCTGATCTTAATAATTCATGTTTTAGTTACAGATGAAGGTTACTATGAAGGTTACGCGAACCGAAATCCTCCTTCGGGTAGGTTTTAAAGAAAGGATTTCTGAAATACCAAATTAGTTACAATATTTGTGACAAAAAAACAACAACATATTTTTGCTTTAATTATAAATTTGACTGGTCGAAGTCTATCAGTTGCAGTTGGAATTTGAAAGCAATTAAATTCACTTTGAGATAAGTTGTTTGTTTGAAATTTTGTCAAAGTAAATTCTCTTTTGTAATTTCAGATACGAATGAAGATTATGAACCCATTCCCCCTGATGTCGGTCAGTTTTTCTAAACTCCTTCTAAATAACAAACTTTTAGTTGTGATACACTCTGTTGTTAACTCTTAACATTTTACATGTTTTAGTTTATTAACTTCCCTTTGAGGACCACGGGACATATTTGTCCCAACGGAAATAATAATATAAATTGTACAATGTTGCAACGTTTCTACAAATACATCTACATGTTTATACAGGTATCGCTTAGATGTCGGAAAATTAACCCAAAAATGGGTCATTTAAGTGACTATAGTTACTAATATCTAATTGTAAATAACAATAAAACTTAAACTTTTAAGTTCAAAGAAACGTATACTGGTCGTCAAAGGGTTAAGAGTAAAGTTAGGTTAGATTAGGTTAGATCAGATCAAATTTGTTGAGAGTGAATCGCTTCATTTCGTCGCCTTGTTGGGGCGAGTGTAGTAAACAATGTCCTGGAGAAATTTTAAACATTATTATTAATATTGAAATTATTCGTTCTATTAATCAAAACTAGTACAGTTCCCGTCACTTCGCTGACGGTTAAACAGGCTAAACTACAGAAAAGAACGCAGCCGTGAAAATTTTGAGCTTCACATTGTGTCAACATTTCTGAATCTGGTATCTCCAAAACCTCCTCACCCCCATTCATGCAACTTGGGGGCTAACCCCCTCCCCCATTACCCCCACCCCTCCCCAATTCCCCACCCCTCCCCCATTACCCCCACCGCTCCCCATTTCCCCACCCCTCCCCATTTCCCCACCCCTTCCCCATTACCCCCACCCCCACCCTTCCCCCATTACTGCCCGGGATAAATTTCACAAACAGACAGGCTAAACTACAAAAAAGAACACAGTCATGAAATTCTTGAGCTTCACATTCCCGCCCGTAATACAATTTCTGAATTTTTTTCTCACAATTTTTTCTCACAATTTCTGAAAGTGTGACGGACAGACGGACAGACGGACAGCTCTCTTATTATAGTATAGATTAAAATTGTTAAAAAAGCACAAAGACGAAATTAGTTAAAACTAGCAAAAGATCGGCGCTACGCGCCGATTTTGCTAGATCTGCGGTGCTTGGACCTTCGACCCAAACCGAATTGTGGGCCTACGGCGTATTTTATTTTGAACATCAATAGCCCTTTATCTGGATATCGTTCCCATTCCTCTCACCTTGGGCCTCAGTAATTGGGGTGCCTGTGGCCCTCCAATTACTGGCGAACCAATTATTCGGTCAATAAAACTACAGAAAAGAACGCAGCTATGAAAATCTATAAAACTTCACAAATCTTGATATGATGAACTCGGATGTGAAGCTCAAGATTTTCATGACTGCGTTCTTTTCTATAGTTTTATTGACCAAATAATTGAACCGACAGTAATTGGGGGGTCGCAGGCCCCTAATTACTGGGGGTTCAATTATTTGGTCAATAAAACTATAGTCATGAAAATCTTAAGCTTCACAAATATTGACACAATGTGAAGCTCAAGATTTTCATTGCTGCGTTCTTTTCTATAGTTTTATCGCGGTGCTGGGGGCCATCGGGCCCAGTAATTGGTGGTGGTGGTGGGGAGGGGCTGGTCACACATATATTTTCGTTCATTACTCATCACCTCCATCCACCATACGAAGTTTGGTCGAAATCGGTTCAGAAACGCAAAGGTTTTTTCTGCGGACAGACAGGCAGACACATTTTTGTTAAATTATAATAGTAATGATGCCCGATTAGGTTAATTAAATGTCCGGTTAGGTCAACTGAATGCCCGATTAGATTAATTGAATGCCCGGGTACGTTAATTGAATGCCCGGTTAGGTTAATTGTACACCCTTGACGATTGGTTAGGTTAATTGTACACCCTTGACGATTGGTTAGGTTAAGTCATGATATTTTCTTTAAAGCCAACGAAAATATCACGACTTAACCTAACCAATCGTCAAGGGCGTACAGATGACCTAACCTGGCATTCAATGAACCTAACCGGGTATTAAATAATTTTACCATAGGTTTCGTAATGATCTTGATGACGTCATTTAATGTTTTAAAATTAATTATTTAATTTATTAACACCCACGTGCACAACCTCGGGACCTAATCAATATGTGTGTGAAGTTTCATGTTTGTAACTGCTTCCATTTTGGAGTTATGGCTGATGGCTGGAACACACACACACACACACACACACACATACACACACACACACACACACACGTCTTTTTATTATTATTATTATAGATAAACAATAGACTGGTACAAATTTATAACCGAAAGACTTCCGAAAATCAACAATTTTTGATAAAGAAAAGGGGAAAATTGGTTTTGTAGGCCTAGGGGTCCGAAATTTTCATAAAATGGAAAATAATTGCTATTTTCTTACTTACAGCGACAGGCATAATGATATTAGGATACCTAATAGAAATTTTGTAATATTTTAAAGTGGGGAAAATAAATAATTTTCTAAAAATGATCTTCAACTATAAAAGCGGATCTAATCAGATAACTTCATTAACGTATTTCTATGACAACTAAAAGATAGAATGATAAATCAATATCCTATCAAATTGTTTGTGTATTCGTAAAATTATTTGTACAAAAGCCACAGTAGTAAAACGCACAAAAGTCACGGTAAATAATTTCGACTGTGGTTCGTTTAACTTTAAACTCGTGTTTATTTAAATTGCCCGTTTTAATTATGTAATTTTTTGTATTGAATCGATAAAGAAATCTTTTGTGAATCGAAAAGTGTTAAAATTATAACAAATATCAAAATATTTTGTATAAAAATAATTGAATTTTAAAAATGCATGTTTGTTTTTAGTTTTTTGCAAAAAGTTCTTTATGAATTTTAAAAATATTACTTTTTTAAATTGAATCGATAAATAAATCTTTTGTGAATCGAATGATATTAAATGTTTAGTAAATATTGACTTATTTTGTGCCAAAATTATGATTAAAAATAAAAATTAAAAAAATGCGTGTACAGGCATGGGAACTGTACCCCTAAAAGGGGGGAAGGAATTATGTTAGGGAATACTTCAAAATTAGAGATAAAAAAAAATTTGTTTATAATTCCAACTCATTTCATTAGAGATTATAAAGAGTTAATTAGCGTTCAGATAATAGGTGTTGTAGTACGAATTACAAAATTAATCTTATCCAGTTCTTGCATATACGAGCTGTTAGTTTGGTTTCTCTCTTAAATTTCTTTGGAATTTACCAAACTTCTCAACGAGTATGTTACTGACGAGTATAAAGACTTATTTTACAGTTAACGTCTTTTTAATAGTTTTTCAAGGTTGTTGTTGTTGTTGAGAAAACTTGATTTTGAAGTAAATTCTTATTTAAAAAGATCATTATTAATTAAACGTTCTCGTTTTGAGTGTGAATGATTATAACGTTATAAAATGCTCCTCGTCACAATCCTCAGATATCGTTCATTCGTTTGTGGTTTGGCTTAAATTTATTTTCTTTTACAGCTTTAGAAATTGAGAAGGAAAGATATTTACTTGAAGAAGAACCTTCCCCTGAATTGGAATATGGATATGAACAACCTCCTCCTGAATTTGGTAAGTTTCCTTTACTATTTTACAAGTGGCAAAATCTTGGCTATAATACGCTGTATTGTCCACTCTTAATTAAGAACAAAATTTTAGAGTTTATTAACCTCTTAGAGAGAATACAGTTATGAGAATATCCTGTATGATAATATCGTTGATCAGTTTGTGGCTTTGGCGTCGACTGTTCAAAATATTTTGAAAATAATAATAATAATAATAATATACACATTTAAACTTAAAAAATATATAAATAATAAAAGTCTGAAAAAGACATACATTTTTTGCTATTTTACCTGAAATGGTAGATGAGAGTAGTGTCGGTTGGTTGATTTATCTATTTTACGTCCTTCGTCCAACTGAGGGCACTGAGACGAGCAGTAACGCCACCAACCGGGACAAATAGGTCTCCTTTAAAAGGTCTCCTTTTGGCCATAGCCAACATTTTGGAGGTCCGGTGCTAGTGTCTCCGAGCAACTGATACAATGAGAAAACGAACGGACATAGCCGCGTACGCGTCACTCTGACCTTTATTTCTCGATAATGAGAGTGGATTCTATCATGGTCCCCGTTTTGGTTGACGTAAGAAGCGGGCTAAAGCCTCCTCCTATACGCAGCTTTCACTTTCATAAAGGGAGGCAGAAGCTCCCTCCGCGGGTCCTTAAGCATTCCTACACCACCATACACTTACCTTCTCTACACATTTCTCTCACCATTCTCATCGCCTCCCTCCTTGGGGTTCCAGGAGCTACAAAACTACTGCTACTACTACTACTTTTGAACCTTTAACTGCGCTTAGTTTTATGGTCCTCGTCCCAACCCACTTTGAAGAGTTATTTTCCTACTCGTATAAGCAAAAGCCTTCAAGAATTCTATTTCATTTTGTGTGTCATTGATTAAAATAGGCTTTTGAATTCCTATTTCGATGCGTGACACTTCTTCTTTGAGCTGAACCACTCGATGAATGTTGAATTTTGTACAAACTGCGTGAAAGTATGAAAGTAAGAAGTATGAAAGAAGTTTTCTTTCAAAATGTTAAATTTTCATTTCTTTTAAACTTCGTTCTTCACTTATTTCCTTTCCAACCAACCAACAATCTCTTCAAATAAGGAAGACCATTGAATACGCGATTAAATTTATTCTCACAATTCTCTTGTTGGTGTTGTTGTTGTTGTTTTCGTGATTTTATCAAAGTATATTTTCTTTTTTAATTTCAGAATATTATGACAACCCCCCCCCCCCCTTCATTCGGGTAAATTTCCCTAAACATCCCTCCTAAACTGCCTAAACTTTAGTTTTGATTCACTCTGTTGTTTTGTTGTTTTTAAAGTGTTCTATTTTTTCAACTTCTAAACCAATATAGAATTATGATAGAGTAAAAGATAATATATTATCATTGATTTTTTTGAGCTTTGCTTAAATAGGTTTTCTTTTATAACTTCAGCCAGCGATGGGGAAAGCCATTCGGGAAGGGAAGAAGTTCACAAGCAACTCACGGATGCAGGTAAGTTTTCTGGAGGTCGCTTTATATCACCATTACAAATTGTCCACATTATTTTTACTGCCAATTGTAAACAATCGAATTAAGAGACGTTTTTTATTCATTTTCTACTTAATTTTCAATCTTTATTTTATTTGTTTCAAATTTCAATAAGACCTACAAAAGATTTCTTTTCACTCTACTCTTCCATCATATATTATTATCATTATCATCATTATTATTATCATTATTATCATTATTATCGGTTGCGGCAATTTGGTCAACCAATCAGAGAGAGGAAGAGAGATTAGAAGCATTTTGTGTTTCTTAAGTTGCTATTCACGTTTTTCTCTTTCAGAAGAACGAGGAGGAGGAGGAGAAAGAAGAGAAAAAGCAAGAGAGAAGAAGAAGAAAGAAGAGAAAAAGCAAGAGAAGAAGAAGAAGAAAGAAGAGAAAAAGCAAGAGAAGAAGAAGAAGAAAGAAGAGAAAAAGCAAGAGAAGAAGAAGCAAGAGAAGAGAAGAAGAAAGAAGAGAAAGCAAGAGAAGAAGAAGAAGAAAGAAGAGAAAAAGCAAGAGAAGAGAAGAAGAAAGAAGAGAAAAAGCAAGAGAAGAGGAAGAAGAAAGAAGAGAAAAAGCAAGAGAAGAAGAAGAAGAAAGAAGAGAAAAAGCAAGAGAAGAAGAAGAAAGAAGAGAAAAAGCAAGAGAAGAAGAAAGAAGAGAAAAAGCAAGAGAAGAAGAAAGAAGAGAAGAAGAAAGAAAGAAGAGAAAGAAGAAGAAGAAAGAAGAGAAGCAGAGAGAAGAAGAAGAAAAAAAGAGAAGAAGCAAGAAGAAAAAGAAGAGAAGAAGCAAGAGAAGAAGAAGAAAGAAAGAAGAAGAAGAAGAAAAAATGAAAGTAGAAATAAACAGTGATGGTGGAAGTGTTCGATTTACCAAAATCGAATAAAGAATCAGCTGCCATTATTATTATCATATCAAGTTATGTGATTATGTGATAATTTAAATCCCATTAATAATTTTACATAAAATGTTAAAAATATTCCATTAAATTTAAAGCTTAAAAAATAATTAAAATCAATCGTCAAAAGAAGTTTTAATTTCCATTCCTGTCCACTACAGAAGAAGGAGAGGAAGAAGGAAGAGGAAGAAGAAGAAGAGAGCCAAAATTAAGACCCAAAGATTTTGAGATGCCTGGACACTCTGCGTTTGAAAGATTGGAGGTCATACACAGGGGGTAAGGATGGATTGAGGAAGGTCGTTCCAGAGTAGATGATAGATTGAGAATAACGATTAACCCTCGCGTTAAGGAGTTGGACAAAAGAGGAATGAGAGTGTGTCGAAAGTTTGGTACTGCGTGTTCTCCTTAAAGAGGGAGGCACGCAATCAGAGAATTCGGAAGTGTCTATTATAATAGCGATAGTAGAGACAGTGAGGCAACACTGGCGAAGAGAGAAGGATTGAAGACAGTCAGCGAGAGGCGGGGAATTGACGAGACGAAAAACCTCTGATTCCATTCCGTTAAGTAGAGCTGTGTGGGTCGAGACACACCACGCGTGAGAAGCGTACTCCATACGGGGTGGGGTGGGGGTGGACGAGAGACCCGTTTGGGCGCGAGAGACCGTCCCGTATGAAGGGTAGGAGAAGATCGTCGCTGTCGTAACACCGCTTCCCGTTGATCAGCGAAGTTAGGCGACATTGGGTTGAGCGACATGGGAGGCCGTCCTCCGCGTCCAGATTATGTAGCGACCCGTGGTTCGGGTCCCACGTAAAGCTGTAGGTCCCCTCCGTCATATGACCTTAGATGTTGCAAGGAGGTTAAACAACTCCAATCATTATTTACCGTACCGTCGCGTCTCTCAGCGTCGCTTTGATAAAGAGGAAACCCAAGTACAATCGCGATAAAGTATTTTACTTTATATTTACTTGCGCACACTGCTAGGTGTGGTGTAGGTTTGACCAACCCCACATCTAACACCAATGTTCAAAATTGGTCGAGTGGTTAAAGAAGTGCAGAGCGTGATATTTTTTATATTTCTAACTTTTTCAGAAAGTTTGATATTTTCACATTAGTTGGTTACTCTCAGGTTAGCTCGTGGTTAGCTCTCAGGTTAGTTCGAAGTTGATACAGAAAATGTTGATGCACTTATGTTTATTACAATGAGATTAAAATGAATATACCAAAATACAATTTGTTTACAATTAAGAAGTAACCAGAAATAACCAATCCAAAATGCCACATTATTACCTGCTTTGTCCCAAGAGCAAGTTCCAAAGAAACAGCAAACCAAAGGACTCTCCCGTCCTTGTGATCATTGTGACACCCCTCCTAGAACCTGGAGCCAAGAGTTTCAACTGCCTGCCCTGACCTCATGCTCGAGACTTCGGTCCTGCATCTTTTATATTTAATCATTTAAGGGTATTATGGGTGAGTAATGGGGCAGGGGATACTGCGAAGGAAATGATGAATCGAAGCATGATGGCTCTTAGTCATTTTACAGTACAACATACCTTGGTAACCTTGGATTTGTTTCCGCCCGAATTGTTCATTCTGACGAAGGTCAAGCTTATCACTCCACCTTAACCTACAGTTTAACGTGGAATCCCAACCACGCCCACCACGGGCGGTCAGAAATGACAAAGTCCTCAACCGGACTCGATCTCACGACCTCCCGATCAGCAGCAGCAGCCTAGCGTCTTAACCCAGGGTACCCAATTTTTTACCAACCCATTTTTTTATTGTGTGGAAAGATGAACAGCTGGGTTTTGCTGTGCGCTGCATGCCGTCACTGGGTTTTGACCTCGGGGCCGATGGATTCGTAATCAGCAATGCTAACCACTACAATATATATATTGTCAGAAGAAAAAATGACTTATATCACATTTAGTAATAATAAAAGAATAAAAATAAATAAAAGTAAAAATAATGAAATAAATAATAAAATTAATAATAAAAATTAAAAATAAAAATACAAATAATGAAAAATAGGAATGTCGAAGTTAAGTGGAGCTACAACAAGCATTTTTATACCATGAAGCTAATAAAGTGACTGATTAATGAATGAATGAATGACTGATGAATGATGAATCTCTTGGAAAATTGGATTGTCTGAGTTTTTAATTCTTTGCATTAAACTGTATCAAACGCGTCTTGTCACCTCCGGGAGGATCGATGCATTGTGGTTAGCGAACATTTGCGAAGCTGACCATCTTTATGGTAACTGATACAGCAGTCTAAAAGATCCGTTAGAAAGCAAGTTTAAAGTTTTGCCATTTTCTTTTTTTTTTTTAACCCAAAGCTGCTGCCCACAAATATCAGTGAAGTCTTTCGAATCTGAAGTTCCTCATAACCACGTCCGCTTTAGCACAGAAACTTCGTCAGTGAAGGAGCTGGTGATAATTTGACCCAAATTCTTAAGTTCTTTACTTCCTCTACTTGTTCAACTTTCAGAAATGACAAAGTCCTCGCCCGGACTCGATCTCATAACCTCTCGATTAGCAGTTACAATTATTCACCCTGATAAGAGGTTTTGATGTTCGTCAGCTCAAAGCGCGGGAGTAGGGTTCATCTTTCTCTGTCGAGGGTTTTCAAATTACGGATGTGGCGGTCAGCTTTCTCGAGCGCCAGACAAGGAATTTGCGTGTGAAGTAAAATTGTGAGTTTATTTACGTTGAGTGCATCTATACACGCGAGTTTTATATACATAACATTAGAATAAAACGAGACAGAGAATGATGAACTCGTCGCATATTTTCCTATTCCCATATCAACCAAGTTGATATAGCTTTATTTAATTTAATAATATAAACTTTTGATACACTCTGTATATTAAGAAGGAAATGGATGAATAGCTAATAATTATAGCTAAATGGTTTAGTAGGTCTCTTAAAAAATGAAAGGAAGACAGGGTGAAATACTTTGAGCAATAAATTCACCTTAAAATTAATACTTTCTTTTTTAAATCGAAGCATTTTATACAACTTTACTGATTGCTCACTAGAGAGAGAGAGAGAGAGAGAGAGAGAGAGAGCGTTAGAAAACCATCAAGAAGACCCCTTTTGCTTAAATAAACATCTTTTGCGTCTTACAGCCTATACCTTTCACATATACTCAGTGTCTGTAACCCTTTTGCATAGGGTCAACTCACTTGGCCTACAGTGTTTACAGCGTCGTGTCAGGCTACTCGTTATATAACCTATAAATTCAGACAAACTCTCAGCCTAACCGCATAGGCTATCTAAAGCGTTTTGCGAATACCGCTAATGAGACTCACAGATTTTATGTCGTTAATGTAATACGGCAACTAGTCTTATTCCTGTTTATTAAGTACTATATTTTGTCATCGAAATTATTATTGATCTTAACACAATTACATTGTGAACTTTGTATCCTGCATAAAATCACTCCTTTAGCGTCCTTAATCGTAATGTTGCACATTTCAATATACAGTCAACTAATTGTAAATAATTAGTCTTTTATTTTGTTAATAAAACAAAAATCTACGAGCCCTTTTCATCTTCTTTATTAACCACATTATTTATTTGGTCCAAACACCACATTGATCACCTATTATTATACTTAATTAACTTCATTACTGTATTATAGCGGGCCTACTCTTAATAGGCTCCTATATTAGGGTGTTTCATACCTATAGGGTAAAATAAAAATGAGCTTGGAGTTTTAATCCACACGTTTCTCCGTATTTTAAAGAACAAGAAAACACGTTTGTGCAAGTTTGAACCAGATCGCGCTGCATTTAGAGGTCCCCAACTTTGACGACTTTTTGTCAGTTCATTTCTCGCCTGCCTGCAGTGAAGACGGTTTTCTTCGTCACTTGAGCGGTTCGTGTTGTATAGCCTATTGGACAACTATGGAGGTAATTATATATGCTACTAATTATCTCATTTTACTGTGGTATTGAAATTTATTATTATTTAATTTCTGTCATTTTACTGTGGTAGTGATATTTATATTAATATTACATGAAATTAATTAGTCTGTTGCATATTGGACAACTAAGCTGGTAATTATTTATGATACTAATTAATGTAATTTTACTGCGGTATTGAAATTTATTAATTAATGAATTGTCAAAGAGAACGTAGTGTACACGTATCAGTTTTATAAATAAAGAAAAGCAGTAACTGGGACTCGAACCAGTGTCATAGCCGTTTGGCGGCATCGCTCAAGTCGGCGTACACAGCACGCTATCCACTCCCTAGATGGTGTAGTGGATAGCGTGCTGTGTACGCCGACTTGAGCGATGCCGCCAAACGGCTATGACACTGGTTCGAGTCCCAGTTACTGCTTTTCTTTATTTAATTAATGAAATTAATTACGATGTGAAATTATTTCTGTGGAATTATTTAGTTTGTTTTCTTTTCCAGGTGTCTACCAGAGCGAAAACAGAAGTGTTTCTTATTGGCCAGACGGATGCGAACATCACATCAAGTGGCCTTCCAACTCAGTTGCAAGTACTCAAAAAGTACTTTTACCACCAAAAGGAGCAAAAATTTGGACGTACTAAATGCCTGAACCTGTGCCTGGATGCCTGTCTCATATTTTGGGAGAGAGCGAGAATCCCCATGATGCGTCGAGATTCGGCCTTGAGGAAGATGGAATCCCTTCTCAAGGAATACGACCGGCTTGTGAAGCACAAGTCACATAAAGCAGAGTCCTTCCGAGTGAAGGAGGCGATGTTCAAGGAGGCAATAGCGAAGGAGATCATGGACATTGCTCATTCACAGGCTCAGGAAATGATGAAGAATCAGGAGGACATCCACTTTCTCGACATGCAGCGTGAAGATCCAAATTCCTGCAGCATGGGCCCTGTTGACATGAAGCTTCACTATAAGGAGATTAGGAAAAGGAAGAGGCTGGACAAGATTAAGGAACAACAGGAGAAGGCCAGGAAGGAACAAGGAGCTGCAGAAGATACGGGGGCTTTAGTGATTTCAACTTCGTCAGAGACTGACTCAGATGTCGTTGACCCAACCGTGGAAGTTTTTCCCTCCTCCTCCAAGGGAAATACCAAGAAGCGACGCAGGAATCTGATCTCACAGGATATGACGACTACCTACGATCGGCTGAATATTCGTACCGCGATTCAGCTATGTCGTACGCTGCAGCGGCTAAATCACTAGGTTTTGACTTGGATGAACTGTCCATTTGTGCCAGTACCATGTACCGCACACGCAAGGCTCTCAGGAAGGTGGCTGCTGAAAGTTATCAATCCGACGAAGTTTGTCCTGGTCAGCCTCTTGTCTTGCATTGGGACGGTAAGCTCCTACCTGACAATGAGCAATGGAAGGAGAGCGTTGACCGGATCGCCGTCCTCGTCTCTGGCGACGGCAAGGAGAAGTTGCTCGGCGTTCTAAGGTGACGTCCGGAACCGGCGAGAAGATAGCGCGAGTTGCTTGGATTTGGTCAAGGAACACAGGATGGAAGAGCGCGTGCGGGGACTGTCTTTCGACACGACAGCGTCGAACACCGGGATTCATATCGGGGCCTGCGTCCTGATTGAGAAAGGTCTTGGCAGAAAACTCATGTACTTCCCCTGTCGGCATCACATCTATGAAGTCATCCTCAGCTCCGTCTTCAAGCGTGCATACGGCCCTTCAAGTGGCCCCGATATACCCGTTTTCAAGAGGTTTCAGGCACAATGGAAGTTCATCGACCGGTTGGACGTGCGGCCGTACGATTTTGCTCAAGTCAATGACTCTATGAGGGAACTGAGGGAGAAGTCAGTCCTGCTGGTGAGAGGGATGGTGAGCACGTCGCATCAGCGCGATGACTACAAGGAACTGCTACAGTTGGTTCTCATCTTCCTGGGAGAAGCAAAAGTGGTGGATTTCCCTCTCAGAGCCCCTGGCGCTTACCATCACGCTCGATGGATGGCGATAGCCATCTACTCCTTGAAAGTAATTCTACTGAAGAAGCAGTTCAAGATGTCGAGTCACGAGTTGGAAGCTCTGACAGCCGTAGGTCTCTTCGTGTCCCTCGTCTACATCCGAGGTGGACTCGTGCTGCAACCTCAAGCAAGGCTGCCGCAGTTGATCTGGAATTTCTGCGTGACGCGGAAGCCTTTGCCATGTCGGGATATTCGTGTGTTAACGCTGCGCAAGAAGCCATGTCTCGACACCTATGGTACATCTCTGAGACTCTTATTGCCATGGCGTTCTTCGACGCAGATGTGGCAGATGAAGAAAAGGCTCAGATGGTCGTCAGTTTGGGTAAGCCCGCATCGAAAAAGGAACTGAAGCGACCCAAGGGAAGAACGTCAGGAATCTTGCCTCGAAACACCTGGCGGAGTTCGTGACAGGAAAGACGATGGCTTTCTTCCATGCATTCGACTTGGACACAGAATTCTTGAAAAAGCCAGTTGCCGAGTGGACTGAAGTAGAGGGCTTCAAGCAAGCAGCGGCAACTGTTAACAAAATCTCTGTCGTCAACGATCGGGCCGAAAGAGCCATCGCGCTCACCAAAGAGTTCAACTGTTCTCTGACGAAGAACGAAGAGCAGAAGCAGTATTTGCTCAAAACTGTGATGCAGCATAGGGCGAAATACCCGAATAAAACCAAGAAGGATTTCATGGACAAATGATTCGCAAGAAGTGGTTATGTTTTTGTATCTGTGAAAATGTGTAGTGAAATGGTACTCGTTTGTTGAAAAAAATTCATTGACAGATTTTTGTTTAATTTTTTCCGTTTATGATCTGCCAGAGCATCAAACTGGGACCCGTAAACTTTAAACTATTGAATTAATACTTCGGTTTATCAGTCTCCTCAGCAAATGGAACAAGGGGATCCATGTGGATTAAAATTTTTCCAAACTTTTAATTTATGAAACACCCTATCCTATATATATATGGGTAAAGTCAAGGGGAGATGAACATTTATGTCACTCCGTTACCATCCACAGCAATAATTACAAAAATGTTTTCATTTTGGTAATCAGCGTAAAAAAGAACGTAAGAATCACCAACAGGCGCTACTCTTGTACGCGGGTCTACCTACGATTGGTTCGGTTTAGTCATGATATTTCGTCAAAACTAACGAAAATATCATGACTAAACCTAACAATCGTCAAGGGCGATTGACATGGGA
>JAJOZX010015203.1:0-77469 GCA_023014485.1 Bathynomus jamesi
ACAAGAAATACCTCAAAAGGCCTTGCTGCCCATACCGAGGAAGTACCAATGGCAACGGTGTAAGGAAAAATTCTTACACATTGTCACAGCTAGCTTCTCGAACAGCCACCCCAGAAGACAGTAACATCCTCAATAGAGTGCAAGATTCGGTCTAACCTTTCCTTGAACTGATCCACAGAGGAACTGTTGGCACCTTCTGAAGGTAGCCTGTTCCACGTGTCACAGATCTTATAGGTAAAGTAATTCCCACACACACTAGTGCTAAACCGTTTCAAATCCAACTTCCACCCATTGTTGCGAGTTCAGTTATCATTTAAATTAAACATGCTTCTAAAATCGACATCGTCGAACCCATGTAAGAGCTTGAAAACCTCGATGAGTTGACCGCGCAGCCTCCGAGTTTGCAGCGAAAACAAATCAGGGCGTGTAAGCGTCGATTGTAGCCCATATGCCTAACGGAAGGGATTAACTTTGTGGCCCTCGCTTCAGCCTGTCAATATTTTTCCCCGAGGGTGGGACCAGAACTGCACAGCGTACTCCAGGAGCGGCCGAACCAGGAAATTGTACAGGGAGAGCACAATCTCCTTGTTCCGAGAGAGAGAAAGAAAGAGAAGAAAGAAAGAAAAAGAGAAAAAGATTCCGGTAATTCAGCTATAAATGAACACTTGGCAACTGCTTATAATGGCTTAGAATCAACTGTGTCGTGATTGAATTATTATAATTATCAAAGGAGAAAATATAGATTAGACGCCTCACTGAACTTGTCAAATAGAAATATCATCATCTTCAATGTGCTTTCTAACACTAAGAAAATGTCAGAGTGAGATGTCTGTGGCCTAATTGAAATATGGATGAAGAAACGGAGTGGCATTTAATTTAGACATTTAGATTAGTGACAAAGTTAAGATTGTAAAAATTCAGACAAATACAGGGTGTCCACGAAGGAACAAATCCATTTCGAATAATCTAAATTTGTATCATTCTTTTATGGATACCCTGCATATTGTTTCAAATACTCATTCCTTATAATTTATTATTATTAGATATATAAATCTTACGAGATAAATAATCACTCATTGACAAATTTACATTACATTTCATTTGGAAAACAAAAACATGAAGCCACTCCGGCCTGTCGAGGTAATCCAAGTTATGAGCTACATTTTTTAATAATAATAAAATCTTGCAAGATGTCAAACTCAAGTCAGCTAATTAATATACAACTATTTACCACCACCATAGTAGCCTACATAACTGAAGCAAAGAATACACACCATATACAATCTACAACTCTCTCTTTCACTCATGAAAGTGACGAAATTTTTCCTTAAAATTAATAATGAGCTACTGTTTACCACATCATATAGTAAGTCATTCCAAAAAATCTACTACTATATGATTGAAAAGTATTTTCATAGATCAAATCTAAAGTCTGTTTTCTAATTTTCTTATTATGCCCACGAGTTCCCCATCAATATCTAGTGAGAAAAAGTTACGTACATCTAAACTGTCCAAGACCTGAAACATTTGAACATCTGTATCATATCTCCCCTCATAAACGTTCTCTCGAAACTAAACATACCTAATTCCTTAATCTATCCCTATATTTCCATCTTCTTAGATTAAGGATAAGCTTGGTTGCCCTACGTTGCACACCTTCAAACATATTAATATCATGTCTAAGGTGAGGGGACCAAGCTTGAATGCAGTATTCTAAGTGAGGCCTAACATAAGAATTATATAATTTACAGATGACTTCCTTACTCTTGTAACGAACATTCCTCTTAATAATACCCAACATTTTATTTGCTTTATTTCTAGCCTCTAAGCACCGCTTAGAAAATTTTAAATCACTACAAACTATAATGCCAAGATCCCTTTCTTTTCTAACATCCAACCAGTTCCCTTGCATTTCATAACTAAAGTTTTAATTATTTCTACCAAACTGCATGACTTTACATTTTTGAACATTGAATTCCATCTGCCATTTACTAGCCCAAACAACTAATCTATCAAGATCCTTTTGCAGTTTATAAGATTTTCTATATTTGTAACTGGAGCAACTACTTTTGTATCATCTGCAATTAGAAATTTTACAACCTACTCCCTTTCTCCAGATATAAAATAAGAGTAATAGACGCAAAACTGATCCCTGTGGTACCCCTTTTCACTTTCTGTCACCCAGATTCATGACCATTTAGAATTAACCCTATTCTCTCAGAAATAGAGGGTAATTCTAAATGGTCATGAATCTGGGTGACAGAAAGTGAAAAGGGGTACCACAGGGATCAGTTTTGCGTCTATTACTCTTATTTTATATCTGGAGAAAGGAGTAGGTTGTAAAATTTCTAAATTTGCAGATGATACAAAATAGTTGCTCCAGTTACAAATATAGAAAATTCTTATAAACTGCAAAAGGATCTTGATAGATTAGTTGTTTGGGCTAGTAAATGGCAGATGGAATTCAATGTTCAAAAATGTAAAGTCATGCATTTCTCTGTCTTCTAACCATTTTTCTACCCAATTTATAACTGACCCTAATATACCATGAGATTTTAATTTATATAGAAGTCTCCTATGTGGAACCTTGTCAAATGCTTTACTGAAATCCAAATAAATAACATCTACATCAATTTCATTATCTATCTGATCAGTTTCAAATTCTAAAAAGTCAAAGATTAGACAAACAAGACCTTCCTGATCTAAATCCATGTTGTGAACTTGAAATAAGATTAAAATTTTCCAAATGATCTTGAATATTATTCTTTATAATTCTTTCTAGTATTTTTCCTACCAATGATGTCAAACTAACAGGCCTATAATTTCCTACCTTCTTCTTACTACCCTTTTTGTAAATGGGTACTACACATTAGCTTTTTTCCATTCATCTGGTACTTCTGCATAATTAATTGACCTAGCAAACAAAATAGTTAATGCCTCAGATAAGCTTTCTTCCCCTTCTCCGAGAATCCTAGCAAATATATTATCAGGTCCAGCTGCCTTATGACTTCAATGTATGAATCGCTTGCCTAACATCATCCTTCCTTATATGAATATGATCAAGAATGTCTGAATTTACAGGATCTAAAGAATTAAAATCAAAGTTATTTAAATTTTCTTCAGTAAAAACAGAGTTAAAATAATAATTAAAAATACCAACACTATCCTGATCTTTTTCAAACATATCATGTTCTCTTGGGTCAATCCTATCGTGCTTTTTATTATTATATTTATAAAAACTAAAGAATTTCTTTGGATCCTTATTGCTATTTTTAGCTAGATTTATTTCGCTATGCCTTTTACTCTTCCTCATCAAACTATTTGGCTTATTTCTTAACTGCCTATAATTATCCAAGTCCAAAATACTATCACTCCCTTTAAATTCCCTGAATGCCCATTTTTTATTTTTAATCATTTTAGCCATTTCACTATTCCACCACAAAGGTTTCCTAATCTTGTTATTCCTAACACTTCTGAAAGGAATACACCTACATTGTACATCCTCTAAAATTTCTTTGAATCTAGACCACATCTCAATAGCATTTTCATTGGCAAATTCATTATCCCACTTTACTGAGCCTAACAACTCCCTAAATCTACTGTAGTCACCCTTTGAGAAGCAAGGGACTAGATGGTCATTGTTGACTAGATCCCTATTTAATTATCTTAAAACGTATGATCCAATGGTCACTATTTCCTAATAACTCTCCTACTGCGAGTTCCCTAATAATTTCATGATCATTGGAAAGAACCAGATCTAAGATTGCTTGATCGCTAGTTGGTTTTGTCTATAATAAAACAGTCATTATAGCAGTCAATGAAGAAGTTACCTTCCCCATTATTTCCCTCTAAAGGGCTCCAGTCTATATGAGGCAGGTTGAAATCTCCCATAATCAACTTCCTGTGTTTGGTTTGGAGTCTGTAAAATGTACCTATCCAAATATATCTTTGCCTGGAACACGGATATCAACCCATATTGATTCTACCCTATTGTCTAATTTAATACTATCATTCTGAACTGAAGTTAAATCATTCTTAATATATAGACCAAACCTCCCCCCTGCCTATCTATTCTCTGGTAAATATACATTGTATAACTATTTAACTCATACTCTGCTCTAGTGTCATTGAATGCTGCCTCACTAATCCAAGTCTCACTAATGCAGACTATATCCAGATTTTCACTAATCATATAACTAAATAATTCATTTTTCTTATTCCCAAGACTACGTGCATTTGTATAAAAACACTTCAACCCGTTTTAACTGATTTCCTACCTTCGGCTAGATAGTTGATATGCCTATTCCTGACATAATCTGTATTTAAGACTAATAGTATTTACTTTACCAATACTCTGATGCTATATATATATATATATATATATATATATAAAATTTCATTAAAAATATGAATGATGAACCGATACAAAGGACTGTTTGAAATAAGTCTTTGCTTGTAAGTTAAAAGTTAATTTAAAAATTAGGATCTTTTCCTTTATAGCACCCCCATTGTTTACGTCCTTGACAATTGATTAGGTTAAGTCGTGATATTTTCGTTAGTTTTAACGAAAATATCACCTAACCAATCGTCAAGGGCGTACAGTTGACCTAACCGGGTATTCAATTAACCTTCAAAATTATTACTTACTGAAAAGAAGAAACTGGGGGTGCTATAAAGGAAAAGTTCCAAAAATTATTACTGTGAATTAAGTTCTTGCAAAAAGGAGTTACAAAATAGGCATTTACAGTATAGCTTTTCTATATATATATATATATATATATAATATATATAAATATGTAAATGACAATCACTCAAAATCAGAGAGGCATTATGAAAGAAATAATGGATCAATCAAATTTTAATTTAATATCCATTTACTTAATTTACGAAGTTGTCGAAACAGTTTGAAAAACTGTTGAAATGGTTCACTTGAGCTGAAAGCAATATAGATTATATTCCTCGCGTTCCGCACATGGAGAACGTACGTCACTTTTAGTTCTTTATATAATATACACAAAAAAGAACCAACAAATGACAATTCATTCTAAAATAAATAAAAGCGTCCATCCATAATACTAAGATATTGTATCGTGCATCACATCACTTTACGTATACTTTTAGCAAATAAGGTAAAAAATATTTGTATAATACAAAATAAATTTAGAAAACGTAAGAAAAATCACAGACCTTTCAAATTAGTTCCCCAATTTCTCGGAGAAGAGGAAAACTATTATGAAGCTGAACTGAGAGAAATTTTCAAAATATACCTTAGTTTTTTGGACCCTTTTACCCTTCCAACCAATGATATCACCCCTTAGAAAACTGCTGGGAAATGAACCAGTTATATTTAGTATTTCAATTATTCTAACCAATCACATCGAAGTGGTAATTCGCGTAGTATATAACTGGCCAATAAGAAAGGTTTATTCATATTTTCTGAGAAGAGTGAACCAATTGGCATTCGCGTACCAGAAATGATTAGTTATTTCAATGACGCTGTTTTATGAAAAATAATTTGGAAATGAAAAGTTACAACTTCATAAGTGAAAGAGGCGATGATGTCAATCTTCAGGAATAGCTCTAATAATAATCCGGAGATTTCCTATAAATACAATATCTATCTATTTCTTTAACGGAAATGCATCTCGACAGAATCATTCCACTATTTTTAATTCAGAGTTTATTAACTAATGATAATAATAATAATAACAATAATAATTTGAAAGAAAATAACCTAATTTGGTTATATATATATATATATATAAAACCTTTGTTAGCTTTCCCCCGAATTGTTCATTCTGACGGAGGTCAAGCTTTTCACTCCACCTTAGATCTACAGTTTAACGTGGAATCCGAACCACGCCCCACCAGCAGCTCAGCGTCTTAACCACTAGGCCACCCAGGGTACCCATTTATCTACCAACCACTTTCTTTATTGTGTGGAAGGATGAACAGCTGAGTTTTGCTGCCGTCATCGGGTCTCGAACCTGGGGCCGATGGATTCGTAGTCAGCGACGCTAATCACTACACCACCGAGGCGTGTGTGTATATATATATATAGTGGCCGAAGATAAAATAGCAGTATTTTGTTTTGTTAAAAGAAATATGGGGCTACTTTATCTTGAATCACCCTGTATATATATATATATATATATATTATATATATATATATATATATTATATGAAAATATGTCCTAATATATCATGAATTAATTTTTGCATTTATGATAAAAAAGCCAACATACACTATGAAATAACACTAAAATAAAATGCTACAGATATACAATTACAAAATGAGTTTTTTTTCTTTAATGTAGAAAAGAGGACCAAGGTTGAGCGGCCTCAAAAATGAGAAGAAGGAAAGAACCGAAATCAAGGTCTGATACTTTTAAAACTGCCTTTTTTATTCATTATGAAAAGATTGTGTAGTGTGTAAGATGTATGTATGTATGTATTAGTAGGGTATGGGTATAGAGGGAGAAGCGTGTGTTTGAGAGCATGCTGGAATGCTCACAGGGTAGTTGAGACACCGACAAAGATCAGCTAAAGAGGACAGTGACACTCCAGCACTCCCTGTCTCCTACCCAGCATCTCCCCTCCCCTGGAGTACTTTTCCCTGGTCGACTGGTGTCTACAATTTAATCTTGTAGGTTACACGGTCAGTCGTTTAATTAAACAGAGTGAATTTGTATAAAAGTCGAAAATTTGTTTCTTTTTCGCTATTTCACTTCGCGTTTAATAATGAACATTCTAAAAACATGTTTCATATGTAAAAAATGTGGAACTGCATTCTTACTTGACGACACAGAAAAGAATGAGGAAGAATGAAGCAAAACTTAAATACTCGAAATTCAATCAACAAACGCGCATTATATTTCATGTATATACGTCTCGGTGGTGTAGTGGTTAGCGTCGCTGACTACGAATCCACCGTCCCCGGGTTCGAAACCTGATAACGGAAGGCGCGCGCAGTTACCTAGCTGTTCATCCTTCCACACAATAAAAATTGGTTGGTAAGTAAATAGGTACCCTGGTTAACCTAGTGGTTAAGACGCCGGGCTGCTGATCGGGAGGTCGTGAGATCGAGTCCGGCTCGGACTTTGCGAGACTTTGTAATTTCTGACCGCCCGTGGTGGGACATGGTTCGGAATCCACGTTAAACTGTAGGTCTACGGTAGAGTGACAAGCTTGACCTTCGTCAGAATGAACAATTCGGGCGGAAGCAAAACCAAGGTGTGTGTGTGTGTATGTGTGTATAGTATATAATGAGCGGATTCCATAAAGGATACCATAACGTTCTGCAGTTCTACACGAACATCTTAACCCTCAACCACTATCTTAATTTCTTAGTTACACAAAACTTAAATGAGTGGGGTCCTTCCTAACCCCGCGATAGTGGTTGAGGGTTAACATGGAGGACTACATCGTGGCCGATGTTGTAACACCGCTTCCCGTCGATCAGCGAAGTTAAGCGACATTGGGTCTGGGTTACATTTGGATGGGGAACCGTCCTCCGTATCCAAATGATGTAGCGACACGTGGTTTGGATATCACGTAAAGTTGTAGATTCTCCCTGTCATATGACCTTAGATATTGCGAAAGAGATTAAACAACCCCACCAAACAACAACAACAACAGCTTAACATGTTTTCCATGAGCTTGGCTCCAACTATGATTCCTGATTCATCGTTGAAACTGTAGAACAATATGGTATAATTTTGGCCATTATATTAAATTAGAATAAAATGGTAGATTTAAATCTACGCTCAGACTGGTCGGCAGCACTGATTGTTTGGTTAATCACATTTTTTCACAACGATACATTGAAATTCTACTTAGCACCTTTTTTATTCTTCCCTAAATCCCTTGTTATGTTTAGTGCTAATAAAAAGCAATCTCTCTCTCTCTCTCTCTCTCTCTCTCTCTCTCTCTCTCTCTATATATATATATATATATATATATATATATACAGTGGTGGGCACCGTTAACCAAAAAGTTAACTTCGATAACGATAATCCGTTAACCCCAATTTTTAACTCCGATAACGATAATCCGATAATTTTACTACAAAGTTAACGGAAGTTAACGATAATCCGTTAAAGATAACTATTTCTTTACTAACATTTAAAAAAATCAAGGAAAAAAGCTTTAAAACCCATAGAAAATGTTTATTTATGCAAAATCCAACAATAAATAGTATTTAACTGTATTTTCATCAAGTTTTGCAACTTTTTTGCTTAATAACTTTTTTGAAGTTTAAAAGTTGTAGAGAATGCTTGGTAAGAGAGAACTGAACGCTGTCTAGTTGACGATAATACAGAAAAACCTAAAAAAAGTAAAATATCATCGTATAAAATATGTAACTAAACTAATAAAATATTAATTCAAACAAAATAGCAAAATTAATTCAAAATAATATTAATTATAATAATATTATAATATATAATATATAATATTACGTTATATAAAATATTTTATTTTACTTAACCTTTTCTGTGAATTTTCAATAGAATTAATTTTTCTCTATGTAATTATTTTATCTATGAATTATTTAGTCTATAAAATAAAAATACTTTGTCCATGAATTATTTTGTCTATGTAATATACGCAATTGTTATTTAATTCGACGACAATATTACAATCAGTGAATAAAAACTATTATTCAAATTTTACATACTATATATACTTTTTTAGAGATTTACTAACGCAGTGTAAAAATACTTATTCATTAGTCATTACTATAAATTAATTTTTCTCAACCGTACATTTTACCATACGTATCTCCGTACGTATTAATATATATATAATATTATAGGACTTTTACTAACGTTAAAAGAACCTTCTTACCTTCAATAAAAAGCGCACAACCTCCCCTTGCGAGATCTGGAAGCAGACTGAAGTTATGGCGGTTTGAATTCATTCGCGGAGCGGTGATCTTCCGTGAATGACTCCTCGCAGTTAACGTGTTAACGGACTTTAACAGACTAAATATCGAGTTATCGGAAGTTAACTGGTCCGATAACGATAAAGGGAAATTAACTTCCGTTAATAGTCCGTTAAAAAAAGTTAACTTCGTTAATTAACTGTTATCGGATTAACGCTTTAGTGCCCAACACTGTATATATATATAGTGTGTATGTGTGTGTGAAACTAATCATTTCACGCAGTACCTGTAACCCTTAATCGGAGGCATTACTTATTATTAATCTAACTTAATTAACCAGCCTAATATCCGATTCACATTGGCAATATTTGAGAAATGAAAACTACCCGATAGTTTGCGAAACTGCCTTTAGTGCGGGCAGTATGGCAACGAAAACTTCGTTAATGAAACGTTTCCAAAACAGTGTCTCCAAGAAAATACTCCTGACCGAAAACTGTTTTGGAAACGAAAACGGAAACTGTGTAGCCTCTGTTTGATAAAATGCATGCCGACTATTCTAGTAATTTTTCTTTTATTTGGATAGTGATTATTTATCAATAACTACAAACTTGGTTACTTTCCTGTTATCCCGGACCCAAGACTTTTTGCCAATTGCCAGACTTCAATTTTGACAATATTTTCGTTAAAACTAACGAAAATATCACGACTTAACCTAACCTTACCAACTAATTAGGTTAATTGAATGCCCGGTTAGGTAAACTGGGATCATCTGAAGATCAGGGCCCCCAGCCTTCGTTAGTCTGGTAACTGGCAAAAAGTCTGGGGTCCGGGATAACAGGAAAGTACCCAAACTTGTTATATAGTTGTAGGCATACTGTTCTTTTGTTTTATGAAACAAAGGAGCTATTGAGAAAGGACGGATGTAGGCCTAGGCCTATGTTAACTTTGCTTGTAGCAGCCTGGAAAATTTGTCCAGCCGGACCAGCCCAATGTTGTGAAAAATAGTTTTCCTGTACAATCTGGTAATTACCCTAGGACAGTGCTAGTCCAAAACCTAAGGATTTTTTAGTGGGTGGGTGATTTCACAAACTCGTCATTGCGATGTTGCATTAAAATACACCTTTTCTGTATTGTTTGTACAATACAGAAAACTTTTCAACCTAACAAGTTTATAGTCCAAAATTTTAAGACTACACAAGTATCCACATAGGTACAAACGTCGGTACTGAATATCTTTGTAACCAGTAACAGCACTCCCAGTAGGCGATTGCAAAATCGGCTCAGCATTTAATTTGAAACAATTTTAAAATCTTGTCTTCTTGACATCATCAGACTGCATGTAAATTTTGAGAAATGAAATACATATTACATATTGATGAAAACAATATCTGCAAAATTAAAACACAGCTGTTCAGTAAAACAATGGGTATCGTATAAGAAAATGCAATCAATTAGTAAACTGTATTTGCAAGACTAAGGAAGTTTTTTCAACATATATACCTACATTTTCATTTATAATTATATTCATATTGCCTCCACAGTGACAAGTGAATAATAAGTCATTCAATGAAAAATAATGGCAGTTAAAAATAAGTACAAAAATACAAAAAAATTGCGAAACTGGGTGGGTGAAATCTATTTAGTGGGTGGGTGAAATCCTTTACTGGTGGGCGATCACCCACCCAGTTAACATGTTAGATTTAGGCCTGGACAGGGCCGGTCAACCCCATGCCCGCGGGCCAAAAGTTGCCCGTTTGACTTCTGGAGGTTGCCCGCCTCAGAAATAATAAATAAAAAAATATATTAATTCTATAAAAAATTAAAATAAATAAAAAATTAAATAAAAAATAAATAAAAAATAATTATTATATGCATAATTAGTGATATATACTGTTTCTTTTAGACGCAATATTTCCCTACCCTTCAGAATCTTTGTGACTTTGCTACCACCTCGACGTTGTTTCTTGTCGATCGCTTTACCACAAGGAACATTGTATTCAGAAGTAAGTTTTATTTGTAATTTTTAAGATTTTGTATTTGGCAAAAGTTTAGTATAAATTTACTTTGATAAACGGTTATTTGCAGTTATTAATTGTGATATTTTAATGACAATGATAAAATATTAAGGTGGCCCGCTTGACTTTTGATTTTTTATAAAGTGGCCCGCTGACAAAACAACTTGGCCGGCCCTGCCCTAGGATCACCTGAAGATCAGGGCCCCTAGCCTTCTTTAGTTAGCTTTATAAGGCTAACTAACGAAAATATCACGACCTAACCTAACCAATCGTCAAGGGCGTACAGTTGATCTAACGATTGGTTAGGTTAGGTCGTGATATTTTCATTAGTTAGCCTTATAAGGCTAACTGAAGAAGGCTGGAAGCCCTGATCTTCAGGTGATCCTTACCCTAATTAACTAATTATAATTAACTATCATAATAATAACGATATAAAATATAAAAACTGAATTACAAAATATATTTAGACTAATCTTTAGGTATATAAACCCTTCCAAGAGGAATGATTTTCATAGCAGGCCTAGTTTCTGTACCTAACCTAGGTATAAATTATTTTTATTTAGGATCACCTGAAGATCAGGGCCCCCATGTATTCTTGTTTTCTGCTTTACAGTACCAAATATAATAATAAATTAAATTGAATGCCCGGTTAGGTCAACTGTACGCCCTTGACGATTGGTTAGGTTAAATCATGATATTTTCGTTAGTTTTAACGAATATATTATTTGGTAATTGAGGCTGGGGGCCCTGATCTTCAGGTGATCTTTTATTTTTACAATAGACCTAGGCCTATTTGTTAATTTAGTAAAATAACGTTTAAACCTATTTAATTTCTTGATTAAATTTGTATGATACCTCATCTATTATTACAAATAAATATAATTTTTTTATATTAATTTATTTTAATTAAGAATTATTTAGCCTACTTAGTTTAAAAATGAAGTTGGAGCTCTTAAATTCTCTGTAATTTTTTAAATATATAAGAAATTTGTAATATGGAAATTAAAAATTAAATATCAGCTGCACCTTTCCTATTTAGGTTGCTTAAAAACATTTTAGTTCCTCTTAAAATTGCACTACAGACAGTGTACACTCGCTGTTTCTGAAATTTGGTAAAAATGTTGTGTGGACGCTGCCACCAAGAACACTGTTTCAGTTACAGTTTCCATTTCCATTTCCGTTTCAGTTTCAGTTTTTTAGTTTTCATTTAAGGAAGCTTAGTGTGAATTGGGTATAACCTAATCTAGCTAGCCTTCATGAAGTAATTAAGGCCGTAGATTTATTAAGATTTATTAAGCATTGTTTTAATAAAATTTTTCTAATTTTGTTTGTTGTAACCGATGAAGAAATCTAGTTTCAATTTGAAAAAAAAATTGGTCTTAACAAAAAACCTCAGAAATTTTTTTCTGCCCAGAATGCGGGACAACATCTGGCAACCCTAAATTTAAGGGTCACACACAGACTTTGTGTGAAAAGCCTGAAACTTTTAGGCAACACGTGAAATGACTGGTTTCACACATTAACTGCAACACACACACACACACACACACACACACATATATATATATATTTCAACTGCAAACAACACACAGTATAATTAACGTAAAGAACGACGCTTGTATAGAAGAACATTCCGCGCAAGATGAGGAGGGAGAACGAACAAATGAAAAAATGAGGTAACCACCCGGGAATCGAACCCGGGATCTTCCGATTGCCGGTCAGATATGATAACCACTACACCATGTGCCTCACTCGATCAGAAGTCGTAATTCTCCTACATACGCGCAGAAACCAATGCCCCGAGGGGGCACCTCTCGCATGCCGCACATATATATACACATTTCAACTGCAAACAACACACAGTATAATTAACGTAAAGAACGACGCTTGTATAGAAGAACATTCCGCGCAAGATGAGGAGGGAGAACGAACAAATGCCCCTCGGGGCATTGGTTTCTGCGCGTATGTAGGAGAATTACGACTTCTGATCGAGTGAGGCCCATGTGGTTATCATATCTGACCGGCAATCGGAAGATCCCGGGTTCGATTCCCGGGTAGTTACCTCATTTTTTCATTTGTTCGTTCTCCCTCCTCATCTTGCGCGGAATGTTCTTCTATACAAGCGTCGTTCTTTACGTTATATATATATATATATATATATATATATATATATATATATATATATATATATTAGGGTGTCTCTTATTTTCGAAGTGTTGATTTTTTAGGTTGTGCCCCCTCAACCAGTTCCATTGGTTGAAAAAACATCACATATAAAATTGTTTTTGGATTGAACAATTTTTAGAGGTCGCCCCCGCTTATTAAAGTTCATAAAATATAGCTATTATTTATGCAATTAATATTTGAAATTACTAGCAGTTGTCAAGTATACTAAACATGTTTTTAATTAATTAATCATCATATTTATGATGAATTCAATTAAATGAATATATTAGAGATAATTGTCAAGTTTGTAGCTGAAAATATTGCTTGATAAGACAAGATCAACCTGTTTAAACATGTTTCATCAAGAATGTTCCAGATTATGTTGCAATTGTTTATTTGTCATCATTCAGTGTTCTGCTGTCATAAGTAAAAGGTGTGTAACTGTGTATCACTATACTTCTTTTTTGCTATTATCAGATAATAAACTATGTTTTTTATATTTTTCACAATTATTTATACTGATTTTGTTATTAGTGTTTGAAAAAAATTTAATGAATTTAATGAAAAAATTAGAATTTATGCTCTTATACACATATTATGAAGTTTTAAACAATGTTGCTATTTGTCACAAAGAATTTAATTTAGTTCAATGGAAATTTTACCTGTCCCCAAAATCCCAAACTCAACTGGAGAAGCACAAGCTGAAGCCGTCTTTAACTGCCTGAATGAATGGGGAATTACAGAGAGAGTAAAAGCAATTTGTTTCGATACAACAGCTTCAAACACGGGTCAATATAGTGGAGCCTGTGCTCTCATCGAAGCAAAATTGGGACATGATGTTTTGTACGTGCCTTGTAGACACCATGTTTTAGATTTATTGTTGGGAGCTGCATTTGAAGCAACATTGGGATCTACATCAACTGGTCCAGAGATATTGATCTTTAAGCGTTTTCGTGACAATTGGACTTCTGTTGATCAAAGCCAGTTCCAAACAGGTGACAGACACGATTACTAAAGAAGCAATTATCCAGTCTAAAACTGAACTAATTCAGTTTGCTAGATCCCAGGCACCTATGCTACGGGATGACTATCAAGAACTTTTGGATCTGTCCATCATCTTTCTTGGAGGTGTCCCCAATAAAGGCATCAAGTTTCGTGCACCAGGTGCCATGCATCGAGCTCGCTGGATGTCCAAAGCGCTCTATTCTATCAAGATGTGGCTTTTTCGAAACCAGTTCAAGATGACTAAGACTGAAGAACGAGGAATTCGAGATCTTTCCCTTTTTTCTGTTCTCATCTATATGAAGGCTTGGACAACATCCTCACTCCCTATTGAAACCCCATTTAATGACTGGCTCCTTATGAGGTCATTGATTAATTATCCTAACAAAAAGATTTCTGATGCAACTAAAAAAAGCTCTCTAACCACTTATGGTACCTGTCTGAAGAAGCAGTTGGTCTTGCTTTCTTTGATGAGCGAATTACTACAGATGTAAAGAAACGCATGGTAAAGGCATTAGAAGATGAGTCCACTGATAGACCACCCCAAGCGTCCTCGGATTCCTGAATCGACCTTCTGCTCTGGTGAAGGACTACACCAACTTGTTACAAGAAATACTAGAGAATTCTTTACTAAGCTGAATTTGCCAGAAGGATTTCTGAACAAGGCATCCAGCACTTGGACATCCAACTGTGAATATTTATGGGCCAGAGCTATTGTTGCAGCTCTATCTGTTGTAAATGACCGGGCAGAACGTGCAGTAGCTTTAGTTCAAGAGCTGAATAAGAAATTGACAGTGGGGGAAGAGCAGCTCCAGTTCCTGCTCCAAATTGTTGCAAACACCGCCAGAGTCACCCAGTTCCATCAAAACTGTTCTTCTCAAAAATAACCATCAATGAGGTCGCACCTTAAAATACACCATATTGTATAATCATTGTATATTAAATAAATGTTGTATAAGGAAATAATGCTAATTAAAGTAATTAAAGTATGTAAATAGCACTGGCATTTTGAATTTATCTCTATATAATAAACTAATGGTTTTTTTTTGTAGCAATGCTTCATTGCTGATTGTATATAAAAAAAGAGCCAGGAAGGATTTTGGATAGGAGAAAAAGGATTGGGATAAAGAAGGATTGAGGACCAAAGGATGGATTATAACAACATCAAGGATAGGTTAGAAAAGGATCAATGATAAATAAGAAGGCCTATATTTATAAAAACGAATCAAACTAAAAAAAAGAAGGAAGGAATTATGTGTATAATGAGCATAATCATATGTCAGGAGCTATTATGACATGGTCACCATTTTTATTAGCCGGGGGCGACCCCTAAATATGAGCCAATTTGTGTCAAACTTTCAAGTTTTAGTTTTTATGCTAAATGGCACTATTTTAGGGGGCGCAGATAAAATAATTCAACATTTCAATTTTTGACTACCCAATAAGAGACACCCTAATATATATATATATAAGTTTACTCAGAATAAAACAAACTAATTTAAAGGAACATTATTATGTCGTAGGCGTTCTCCTTGGCAAGGAAACTAAACTGGGAAAAAAGAGATCAAGGTTAAAATGTTAATATTTACTAGATGTAAGTTCAATCTTTGATACACTCTTAGTAGTAAGTTTTTACCCCATATGTGCGTTGTAAAATTAAACAGTATAAACTCATATCAAGTAGAAATATTGTTTATAAATATGTCTTAATGTTTATATTTATGTTTGCAAAATATGTATAAAAAATAAATTCATGTGACGTCTTAACCTTCTACTACACAACGCAGAAATTTACAATTTTACTGTGGCCAACCTTGGTAGTAAGGTTTCATCCACTTTGGAAAACGTGTCACTGGTACTGAGGGACATGAATAATTGGATATTAATTGAAATATGCTTGGTATGTTCCGTAGACTACATTACGCTGTCTAATTGCAACCTTTTTTAATGTAAATAAGTAAACTTAGACTCCTGTTGGCGGTCAGAGAAGAATTAACATTACATACCCAGAAGACATAATAATTAAAAATAAAAATTGGCAACTATTACGATAGGTAGGTGGTCATTAGATTTTCGCTCTGAAAGGACTTAATTATAGCATTGAACACATATACTGAATTTCCTGAGGCGTTACAGGAAAGTATTTAATCAGCTGATCTATTCGTGTTGTAAAAAGTTTGGTCAAAATTAGATTATTACGAAATTCAGAAGTTCAAAAATGTAAGTGAAAGTTTACGTTTTGTACCCATTTCCGGTCTCCCCTCCCATTGTCACCCCGTCACATGTCATGGACTACGCCGTGGCCACGTCGCAACACCTCTTCCCGTTAGATCTGTGAGGTCAGGGTAGGGTTGCCAGACGTCCCGCATTCTGCGGGACAGTCCCGCGTTTGATAAAAAAATCGGGACTTTTCCAAAATTTGGACTGTTTCTTATTTTTTTGAAAATAAGATATTTAATATAGATTTTTACCCTGATTTCAAAATTGTAAGTTTGTTTTTGGAGAAATTATTATTTTAAAAGTTACACGGTGTTCTAATTTACGTATAGTTACTATTTTAAAAGTTACATGGTGTACTAGTTTATCTATAGTTACTGTAGAGAAATCTCTTGCACATTAGCCACAACACAGTTGTAGACCAACAACTACTTAAGAGAGGTAAGTAACCTAACCTAATATAACTTAACCTAACCGAACCTAACACAAGGCGTTGAATCCATGTGGAATAAGGCCAAACGAAGGAATAAGAGGCAGTCAGGGACTCACCGGCAAATGATTGATACCTACCTACGCAAATTCCTGTGGCGACAGAAAAATAACGTTTGAAATCTATTCACACAAATACTTAGTGACATAAGCCAATATTATTAAAGAATACAATAACTCTTGTATTAGTTTTCAATTGTATTGTTATAGTTTTTGACCTAATACAAAATTACAATAACAAACATAACTTTTGAATCGCTCATTTCTCCAAAACAGTACTTACATTTTTTAAATCAGCGTAAAAGTCTACATTGAATATCTTATTTTCAAAAAATTCGGAAACAGTCCAAATTTCGGAAAAGCTAAAAAAAAAAATCAAGCATTATTAAGCATTGTTTTAAGAAAAATTTTCTAATTTTGTTTGTTGTAACCGTTGAAGAAAACTAGTTTCAATTTGAAAAAAAATTGGTCTTAAAAAAAACCTCGGAAATTTTTTTGGGTCAATCCCAGAATAGGCACCTGATGTACCTCAATCTCAGATGAAGCACCTGCGTTCAACCTCAATCCCAGAATAGGCACCTTGCAAGGAACTAACCAAAAAAGAGATATAGCAAAAGATTAGGTTAGGTTAGGTTAGGTTAGGTTAGAGTTGATTTTTTCAAATATTGATAAAAACAATGAAATTATATCTCTAAACACTGTTTATATTTTTTTCTCCTCAATCCCAGATTAAGCACCTGTGTTTTGCCTCAATCCCAGATTAAGCACTTAAAAATGATTTCAGGTGCCTATTCTGGGATTGATCCAATTTTTTTTCCCCATTCTGCGGGACAAAATCTAGCAACCCTAGGTGAGGGGACGTTGGGTTTGTTCAGTAGCTGGATGGGTGATCATTCTCTGTGTTCAGGTGAGTGATGTAGCAACCCGCAGATGGTTCGGATCCCACGTAAAACTGTAGGTCCTCTAAGTCACATGACCTTTGCCGTTCCGGATTTACACAACCCACACATTATGATTATTATTATTATTAGTACTGTTCTCACGACCATGCTAAATGGTCGTGCAACCAAAAACTACCTAGATCAAGTTAGGCCACGTTCGTACAAAATTTGGTACACTTTTGTGAAATTGATGAATAGCCAGTGAGACCATAGATTTACAAAAATACCACAGCTATCAAAATTGTGAGCTTCATATCCAAAGCAAGTAAGTCCAAATTTGTGAAGCTGCACTCAAAATCTAATTGGTTCGTGAGCCTAAAGTAAATGTTAAGGCGTGACTGGCTTAAAATCTTCTATTCAAAATCTTTTGTATGGAATCATTTACATGTTAAAATGCGAGGGTGGACAATCAGATATTGGTAAGCTTTGTTTCACTTTTATAGTAAACAGGTCTGTTATATGTTTATGAAGAATTCATGTATTTATTATAATGCCAAAGTTCGTTCTTGGCGGAGCCTGCTACAGAAGTTACAGAAGTTAAAGACTAACAAAAACTCAAAGATCTACTGTTGGTTAGTTCAGGAAAGAAAAGTGAAAGAAAAGTGAAAAAAAAATAAAAGAAAAATAAAGTTGCACATCGTCCAGCTATAAAAGGATACATTTCAGGTGAAAACGATATCAGTGATAGTTAGGGTTTCTCCTTATATGCAGATTTCTTCATCCCTGGAAATCCCGGGAATTCCCGGAAAAATGAAGCCAATTCCCGGGATCCCGGGAAATCCAGGAAATGGTTGTATATTTAAGAGAACGGTAATTTTTTTTATTGTTCAGTGATAAAATACCCTTTTAAAATTGGGATAACCAATTACTTATGCCTAGATGACCACTTTTGCATTGTAATACTTGAATTGAGTTTACCAATCAGTGGTAGCTATTTATTATTTATTAAACATAATATTTATCATGCGTACTCAGGAAATAAGAATGGTTTCATTTATTATGATGATTTAGTGAGTGACATTAGTATGCCTTTTTAGTTTTGATGTAGAAAGAATACTGAAAATTGTATTTTTCTCTACAATTTTTTAAACCCATTTTTCCTTCTTTTTTGATTCAGAGTTTATTATAAAAGTAGCTAAACTGACTAAAATGAAGGAAATGAGCATTTTTGGTGTATTTTCTTCCCTAAAAATAGCCCATAAAATGAAAATAATTATTTAGCATATTTTTAGCATAAAATGGAAACAGGTTTAGCATAATTTTAGGTGATTTAGCATAATTTAGGAGCAGGTTTAACATAATTTGGCTAAAAATGAAGTCATTTTAAAATTCCGGGATTTCCAGGGATATTTGTCCAATTCCTGGGATTTTCAAATCCAATAAAAACAGCTGGGATCCCGGGATCCCGGGAAAGAAACCCTAGTGATTATGTGTCACACTATTTAGTTCCCAAAGTAGTATGACCGCAAAATATTCGAGTGCATATGCAATTGTAATGTTGATCAATTGTTGCAAGGTACCAGCCCCTTCCCCCCTGGGGGGTGGGGGTAATGGGGGAGAGGGTGGGGGTAATGGATGATGGGGTGGGGGTGATGGGGAGGGAGGTTATCCACCCAAGTTGCATAAAGGGGGGTGAGGGGTTTTTAGGGGGAGAGGGAGAATGACCTTCCCAAAAGGAGTAACTCTAACGTGCCCTCGCCGTAGGCGAGTTTGCGAAGCACAAACTCCGCCCGTAGGACAGGGAGCCGAAGGCTCTGCTTGTATATTAAATAAAAAAACCGCATCAGTTCACTGCCACATCATTACACTGCATATGAAGATTGTGAAGTCCAATGGGTTAAATTATGTGGTTACATAGGCGGCTTGGATAGTTTAAGTTTGTTTAAACTGGATTAGGAGTGGTCTGATCCGTTAGGTTGAGGTAAGTATACTCAACTTGTTGTCGTGGGAGTTACGATTTGACGCGCGCGCGTGTGTGTGTGTGTGTGTGTGTGTGTGTGTTTAGAGGCAAAACTTTTATATGAGAAGAAGGACGAAACAGGAAAAAAGGAACGCGTGAAATAGGAGTGCAAGTACAGGGAAAATGCCCGAGGTCATTTAAAAATGTTGTAACTCGTTAGATTTTTCTTTTTTTTTCACAGCCAAGTTGCTGTTCTCGTCTTGGCGAGGTTAGGACGTACCAATCACCTTTAAAGGTCTCATCTTAAAATAAAAGTATATACACGAGTGGAGATTCGATCTCAGGACCATTGTCAATCGTAACTAAAAAATTTAAGGTCCAGCTACGGCGGTTCATCAGATTATTATTCACGATCATTAAAATCAATTTTGAGCAAACGAGAAAGTTACAAGAGATTTAAAAAGAAAGACACAACTGAACGATCATAAAAGAACTATTGATTTCATGGTCAAAATTAGTATCAAACAATAGACTGATGGAGGTGGTCTCAGTAGTAAATTAGCGAAGTAATTTTATGAGGGAATTTATTTGGTTGAGGTTTAATAGTGAAATATAAGGGTACTAAGAAAAGGAGGTTCCAAATGTGAAATAGTTCTTAGATGAGGTTCTTCTGTATGGTACTTTTTTTAGTTTCAGCACAGTGTGAAAAATTTATAGCAATGAACTTTTATATAGTATATATATATATATATATATATATATATATATATATATAGAGAGAGAGAGAGAGAGAGAGAGAGAGAGAGAGAGAGAGAGAGAGAGAGAGAGAGAGAGAATTCTCTTTTGAAATACCTTAACTAAACATTAAGATTAACAGTCCCAAGTACCTCTACCTCCTCCTAGGTACAGTTAAAATGAATTACAGTAGTGGGTATGAAATTAATTAATTATTACACCCAAGCTTTCAATATAAAAGCATGAATAAACTTTATATTTAAAATAATAATAAAAAAAAAAATTAAAAACACTTAAAGCATGAAAAGAAATAAATGTATCCGACATTAACAAATGGAACTTTCCGCCCCTTATAAAACCTCATGCGAGGGTATCCCCCCTACTCCACTATACCCGACCCTTACCCCTCCATACCCGACTTTGTCCCAAGCTGAGGCTTCGCCTCCTTTCTTGGTATTTTCGTAAAGAACTTACCATTGGAGAGGGGCTAATTATAAGAACTCTGGAACGGTGCCAAACCTCGTCCGACAGGGGAGTGCAAATATACACATGGGCACTAAGGAAAATTTCAAGGGTAAGGAAAGAGGACAAATTAAAAAAAAAAGTTCTACAAAACATTAATTAAAAATAGTGAAAGTAGGAAAAGTAGAGGAAGCGAAATGATTTTCAGAATAAATAAGAAATTATCAAATGAGGGAAAAGAAGAGAAAAGAATTACATTGAATGGCGTAAAAGTTATTTTAGAAAGGAAATTATTGTTATACAATTTATACACATTAATTAACAGGAAAAAAAAACTTAAATGTTAGTTACAGAAAGTGCAAATTAAAGGGTTTTTAAAGAAATTGTATAATCTATTATAAAAATATATTTTGTAAAGACTAAAAACAGTTAAAATAGGTTAAATAACTTTGATAAAAATATCGGTATGATTCATTTAAAATGACTTTCAGTGAAAATTAAATGAAAGAAGATTTTTAACATTTTTTAATTCTTTCCTCATGGCAACCTTTAGACTAAATCGTACCTTTTATGGAAGAATTACACTGGTAGTTATTATAATCCCACGTTTCAAATACACGTGGACAATCCTTCGGGAATATTAATCATTACTATTAGTATTAATACGATAAAGCCGCAGATAGTTTGTGATTTTACAGTAGCCATTTATTAAATTTTTTAAGATCTGTAATGTTTAATAGCTGGTTACCGTAAAATCACAGACCATTTGTAGACTAGGTATTTTTGAAAGATGTACTTGAAACAATGTCACTAGTAATAATAATAATAATACTAATAATAATAATTGAGTAAAATCTTACAATAAATCTTAGAAGTTCCGAGAAATAGCTCATATTTTACAATGGACACAGCTCCGGATACATTTTTCTAAGGATGTAGTGCATGTATAGTGCATGGGATTCAATTCCATATATTACATGAAGCTGTGTTCACTGTATTATATGACATGTATTTATAAATAATGAACTACAGTGTACACAGTATAAGCTTTAGTCTCTTTCATTGAGGTTCCACCGTGTCTGAGTGTATGATCTTTTTAATTACGATGCTGGGCTGCAGTCGGCAACCAAAAGGACGTTGTAAGTGTAGATTTACAGGATTTATGCGGAATACTGAAGGTGAGACGCAGCCATTAGGGTGGGCAGACGTCCGGCTTTAGGCCGGACAGTCCACCTTTTGAGCACTCTGTCCTCCATCCGGAGCCACCTTGAGCCGGACGTTAATTTGTCCTCCTTTTTGGGGTCTGGCTAAAAAGAATTATATAAATTACCTCAGGTACACTTAAAATAGCGGGTACTGAAGGCCATAATAACCGTTAACGTATTTTTATTATATGTAGTTGGCAACACTGCTGATAAGCCGCATTTGTTTTCAATTTCAAGGGCAGAAATACAAAAAATAGACATCCAGACCTGGCAGTCCATGGTGAGTAGGCTACTGACTTTAGTTTGAGAAGTAAGTTAATTTGGTTAGCATTCTATTTCAATAGGAGTAAAAATGAATATTCATTTCTTTCAGTTATATATATATATATATATGTTAACGTACGGCCACATACACAGTGTCCTCCTTTTTGGAAATTTGGAAATGGCCACCCTAGCAGCCATACAAGTTAATATCGGAGGCACACACACACACATAAAGACGTCACTCATTGCATTAACAAGTATTTCATTACTCTTATTAAGAAACTTCTAAAATTAAAAAAAGAAAAAGAGATGAAACCTGAATAAAGAACAGCCTTCTCCCCCCCCCCCACTCATTTTCTTTTTAGCAGAAAATCTTTTCCTTTTGTTAAAACATTTACAAAAAAAGTGTCGTGCAGTTGGCAAGAATCGACTGACGTCACGAGTAGCAAAACACCTGTTTTCAAGAATTATGCAAGTAAAAAAAAAATCTTGTTTTTAAAATAAATTTAATAGATTTGCTGCCGTGTCCTACTTTAGTTTCTGTGGTGTATACAGGGTGATTCGTAAGTCCCGTCCCAAAGGTATATATCGTATAATTGTATTTGAATCACCCTGTACTGTATATATGTATTACATGAGAACAATAGACCTAATAACAATAATAATGTTTAGGGGTTATCTAACTTCCTTCGTAACGGCAAAGATCACTTTACCGGAGATTCGAACCATCTCAGGGTCACTACATCATCAGAACGCAAAGGATGGTGACCCATCCAACTTATAAATAGACCCAACGTCGCTTAAACTAGCTGATCTAACGGGAAGCAGTATTGCGATGTGGCCACGACGTAGTCCGAGACATGAGGCGGTGATATAATGTACGGTGTAGGAAATTCGACCACGAACGACACTCAATAATAATGTAAATTGACATTTTCTCATTTCAGGTTGTTATTTATTTATTTTTGTGATGGTTACTCCGCAATGAGTAGTTGGTTGGGGGACCGTCCTCTACTTCCAGAGTATGTCGTGACCCGTATCCTACGTAAAACTATAGGTCCCCTCCGTCAAATGACCTTAAATGTTGCGAAGGAGGTAAAACAACGATAGGATTACATTTTCACTTCGCACTGAAAGAAGAGTTAAGTAACGTTTGTAGTACCTTTGTCCCTCCTTTGACACATTGTTGCCCTTCTAATCTCCTTCATGTCCGGTTAAGTTTAAGTATTTCCTGATGTTGCATCGTTTTCACTGCTTGCTTCGGAAATCGTTAATAAAACCCATATATATATATATATTAGTTAAGCGACATTGGGTCTGGATAGTAGTTGGATGGAAGACCGTCCTCCGCGCCCAGATTAGGTAGCGACCCGTGGTTCGGATCTCACGTAAAGCTGTAGGTCCCCTCCGTCATATAACCTTAGATGTTGCGAAGGAGGTTAAACAACCCCACTTAAAAAAAAAATATATATATATCTCGGTGTATGGGTGGAGCAATGCTTTGTGTAAAGACGTACGTACAGTTACCCGCATATGTAATGTTCCTCACCTCACAGACAACTCCGTACATGTGGCAACGCCGCAGTGATAGTCAAGGTACCCCAACTGGGGGGGAACGTGGGGTGGAGGGGGGACAACCGAGTCCAACAACATATAACACAGACATAATATGAGGGGTCCCGCGTCTTAAGGTACCTAAGCGCCAAAATCAAAATTGGTCAGAAATCGCCTCCAAAGTTCAGCAATATTCTGGCAATAGTATCTCTGTTATTAATTGAGCTAGAACGTTCATTTTTGGCTAAATTAGAGTTCTAAGTATGCTAATGAAGATGTTGATAAGTTTTTGGAATAGATTTTCATATTTTATATTTTATATATATTTTTTTTAATTTTTTGATTTTCTTATTATGCCGAACTTTGGGTGAACTTTTGGCTGGCGATAGAGGTGAAAAAAGTACTTCGCTTCATAAGGTTTTCAACCATACTTCTAGTGTCGTAAGGTCATTATAACCCAAACCACGCGATAGAGGAAGGGTGAAAATAATGATATCCATCAAAAACACGCTTTCGCTTGTGGTGGCGACCCCTCAATTATACTGTATTAGTGATGTATCGGATGTCAGATTTCAGACAGCTTGATAATATGATAGTTTAAATTCATACTTAATTTATTAATTGACTTTCGATTTTTGGTTAGTTATAAATATTAGCTGCTCGATAATATTAGATATTAGATAATATCTTCTTCTTCTGCAGCATTATTAGTCCCGCACTTGCGCGGGGTCGCTGCTGCAGATCCTCCTTCTCCACTCTTGTCTATCCTGTACCAGCTCGACATCCAGCTCCCGCTCCCTCAGGTCGCCCCGAGCACTGTCCATCCATCTTCTCCGATGTCTTCTTCTTCTCCTGCCCGGCGGTTCCATATCTAACATCCTGTTTCCTATGTACCCACCGTCCTTCCTCTTCACGTGTCCAAACCATCGTAGTCTTGCCTCGCGCACTTTTTCAGATCTGCGTCCAACCTTTAATGATCTCCGTATTAACTCATTCCTCACTCTATCCCATCTAGTCACTCCACACGACCGGCGCAACATTCTCATCTCCGCCACCTCTAGCTTGTTTTCCAGCGCCTTCGTCATGAGTACTGTCTCCAATCCATACATTATTGCTGGTCTCACCACACTCTTGTACACTCTTCCTTTCAGTCGTGTTGGCACTCTTTTATCACAAAATACTCCCGTAATTTTCCGCCAGTTGTTCCACCCTGCTTGTACCCTTCTGCTTATCTCCACATCCACAGTTCCGTCCTTCTGTACGACGGAGCCCAGGTACTTGAAGTGCTGTGCTTCCGACACCCGTTCACCTTGTAGGGTCACCTGCCCAGCTTCGCCACCACAACACATATACTCCGTTTTCGTTCTGCTCACCCACATACCTCTGTCTTCCAGTGCTCCTCTCCACTCCTCCAACCTTTCCTGCACGGCCCCTCCTCTCTCTGCACAGAGGGCAATATCGTCGGCAAACATCATGCTCCAGGGGAGACCCAACCTGACCCGCTCCGTCAGTCATCCATCACCACGGCGAACAGAAGGGGGCTGAGGGCTGGTCCTTGATGCACCCCCACCTCCACCGTGAAGCCCTCTGTTACTCCCGCTGCAGCCAACATACATATCTTGGACCACCTTTACATACTTCTCCGTCACCCCTTTTTCCCTCATACACTGCCACACCTCTTGCCTGGGTACGCGATCGTAGGCCTTCTCCAGATCAATGAACACACAATGCAGCTCCTTCTGTCCTTCCCGGTACCGCTCCATCAACTGCCTAAGAGCGAAAATGGCATCCGTGGTGCTCCTTCCAGGCATAAAACCGAACTGCTCGTAGCTGATCTCCACCTCACCTCTCACTCTTTTTTCAATGATACTCTCGAAGAGCTTCATCGTATGGCTCATCAATTTGATACCTCTGTAGTTACTGCAGGATTGCCCATCGCCTTTGTTCTTGTAGATTGGTATTAGAGTACTTTCCCTCCACTCATCAGGCATGTGCTCCGTCTGCATTATGCTGTTGAAAAGCTTCATCAAAAACTGGACTCCGAACTCCCCCAGGTACTTCCACACCTCCACTGGGATATTGTCAGGTCCCACCGCTTTTCCCGCTTTCATTTTCCGCAATGCCTCTAGCACCTCCTCCCTCTCAATCATGTCCACCTCTCCTGCATTCTCTGTTGCTGCTACCTCTCTCTCCACTCGATCATTTTCCTCATTCATCAGTTTTTTAAAGTAATCTCTCCACCTGTTCAAAATCTCAGCATCATCCGTCAGTACCCTGCCTTCCTCGTCCTTGATCATCTTTACTTGGTACAAATCCTTTGACTCTTTATCCCTCTGCCTCGCTATTCTGAAGATCTTATTCTGTCCTTCCCTTGTCTCCAAGTTGTCATACACCTCCCTGTAAGCTGCACCCTTCGCCATCGCCACCACCTTTTTCGCTTCTCTGTAGGCGTTCCTACTCTCCTCGTCCCTTGCTTCATCCCATCTTCTTTTGGCTTCTCTCTTCTGTCTGACAGATGCCTGCACGTCTTCACTCCACCACCATGTCTCCTTGTTGACCTTACTCTTTCCCGATGTTCGTCCTAACACCCTGTTGCCGGCCTCCCTGATCCTCGTCGCAGTCTCCTCCCAGTTGCTGTCATCAGCTTCCCAAAGTCTTGCCAATTCCTCCTTCACCTCTCTTGTAAACCTCTCCTTATATTCTCCCTCCTTCAGCCTCCACCACTTAGTTCTAGGCACTCCTACCCTTGGTCTTCTCTTTGTTCCTTTGATGTTGACTATGCAGATGACAACGCGGTGTTGGCTTGTGACTGCCTCTCCCGGTATCACCTTGCAATCCATAATCTCCTTTAGGTGGTTCCTCTTGCACAGCAAATAGTCTATTTGTGAAGCAGTATTTCCACTCTTGTAGGTTATCAGGTGTTCCGGCCTTTTCTTGAAGAAAAAGTTGATCACCGCCAAGTCCGCTGCCACAGCAAAGTCCATGATCCTCTCTCCGGCGACGTTCCTCTCGCCCACTCCATGCACACCCAACACTCTCGCCACTGCCACGTTCCCTCCTCCGATGTGCCCATTCAAGTCTCCCCCAATAAACACTCTCTCGGCCCTGGGCACTTCGCTGATCACTTCGTCCAATGAAGCTCAGAACTCCTGTATATCCTCTACGTGGCACCCCACTTGTGGGGCGTACGCGCTGATGATATTCAGACTGTCCTGTCAGGTCTAACCTCATCCGCATGATCCTATCAGACTTCCTCTTAATTTCCAACACGTTTCGTTTCAGCTCCCCACTCAGGATCACACCTACGCCATTCTGCTGTCCGTCTCCACCGCAGTAGAATAGCTTATACCCACCCCCGATATCTCGTGCCTTCGCTCCCTTCCACCTGGTCTCCTGTACACACAGTATCTGTATCCTTCGCCGCTCCATCAAGTCCACCACCTCTCTGCTCCTACCGGTCATAGTCCCAACGTTTAACGTTGCAATCCTCACCGTCGTCCCCTCGCATGGTCTCTCCTTCCTCGCCCGTCTTCTCTGAGCTATCTTCTTCAGCCGCATCCGCTCATGGTGCGGTAGCCCTCGTCCACTTTCCACAGGGGCAGGGCGGTACCCCCGCGCGTCGGTTACGGCGGATGCCCTAGCATGTACGGCATTTACGACATTTTCCATGATCCGCATATCATAATGGTATTGGCAATGTTTTACGCAGGATGCCCTTCCTGACGCAACCAGAAAGAAAGACAAATAATGAAATTTATAAATACGAAGTTTCAGAATGTAATTATCGTAATATTTTCTCTGTGAAGAAGATATTAAGCCTTCTCCTTTATTATTTTTTAGGATGTCATTTACATAAATTTAAAGGAGTCCATTAATATGATGACTCTTATTTATGTAAAATATAAATTCAGTGATGAAAACTTCACAAAAATAACTTTTCTGTACTTTTTGTAATAATTTTCTCTCCCTTATTAATCGCTAATCATTTTCCTTACAAACTCATGTCTACTCGTGCTGGTTCACGCTGTTCACGCTGTTCAATAAAGCGTGTATAAAAAGTATAATTAGATAATATAATATTAGATATAATTTTGTAAATATAATTTTTTTGCATATACACTTCTCTTTTTGGAAGAATTTTCGCCATACAACTGTGTGTTACCAGGATGCGGGACGGAGACCCAACTCGTCTTGCATCCCACCAACCACTTTCCCCAACCACCACCCTTTGGAAAGTAGTGTGCTTATGACATTGTTATGTGTTGTAGCATGAACAATTAATTATACAAATACACAACAGACATTGCCACTTACATTAAAGATCAAATGAAGGCTGCACAAGTCTCAGTATTTGAACTGAATGAGGGGCAAATTGTGCTTCAAAAAGAGCAACTTAGTAAATAGTACACATCCGCATCCCGCAGGTGCGGATGCGGATGTGACATACACCACTATACTGTATATTTAAAGGACAATTGAATGTGCAGTAATTATAATGTAATTTCTGTGTTCATAAAGATAAACAATTAATATGATCGTGAACAGCGTTGAACTCCATGTAGTTTACTAATCTTATACAGTAACTAGCGGACCGACCAGGCGTTGCCCGGGTGGAATTTGAACGCTATATATAATATATATATATATATATATATACACACACACACACCCGGTTAGGTTAATTGAATGCCAGGTTAGGTTAATTGTACGCCCTTGACGATTGGTTAGGTTAAGTCGTGATATTTTCGTTAGTTTTAACGAAAATATCACAACTTAACCTAACCAATCGTCAAGGGCGTACAGTTGACCTAACCAGGCATTCAATAATTTTACCGTAGGTTTCGAGGTATATATATATATATATATATAATATATATATACACACACCTCGAAACATGACCTCGAGGCCGACGCCACATAGCCTATAACTGAATGCCAGGTTAGGTTAATTGAATGCCCGATTAGAGTAATTGAATAGCCGATTAGGTTAATTGAATGGCCGGTTAGGTTAATTGTACGTCCTTGACGATTGGTTAGGTCAAGTCGTGATATTTTCATTAGTTTTAACGAAAATATCACGACTTAACTTAACCAATCGTCAAGGGCGTACAGTTGACCTAACCGGCCATTCAATAATTTTACAGTAGGTTTCGAGATATATATATATGACTGAAAGGCCGACACCATATAGTCTATGTTCTTATATATATATATATATGCTAGAGCTCCGCCCATTTTATGTCATTATCTTTTATGACGTGTCTATGATGTCACTATCTTTTAACCAATCCAGAATACAGAGGCCTCCAGCGGTCTCAGATGACCTCGGAGGCCGACGCCACACAGCCTATATTCTTCCCAGCCTCAGTTACTCCTATCCCCCAAGTCTCATTTAAATCTGGCCAGTGGTTTGGCCGGCCATAAGAAACAGAAAAAAAGTTCGCAGGCAGTTCGACAGTCATAATTATTAGTATAGATAAGGTTCCATTATGATAACTGCAAATCTATATGAACAGCTACCACAATACAACTTTTTATATACTAGTGAATTTGAACCAAAAATAGACATTACACAACCAACCTCCACACTCCCTCATTCCCCTTCCTCACCCACCACCCTTCTTTCTATTACGCTTCTCATCATTATCATATTCTCATCATCCTTTTTAGATGTTTTTCGCTTCCATCCTCAACCTGTTTTGTTCTTTACATCCCCACTTTGTGAGTGGTGAGAAAATGTTTTGGAAACAGTAAACAATGATACTCCAGCTTTAGCAGCTATTTGTCTTTGAGTGTTGCCCTCTGTATGGAGAACAATAATTTTCAACCTACAGTATTCTTGTATGAAATTTCTTTATTTGGAGCCATTATACTATCTTATCTGTAAAAAAAATTTGAATACGACACATTTTTTGTATTAAAGTTTAATGAATAAGATGATATTTTTAAAGAAACTCGCGATTACATGAGGGTATAAACAACATGTGTAAGTCATTAAATCTATAAAACATGTTATTACATCAAATTGAATTGTATATTCACCAGTAGAGAACCTGGCCCTCAAAATTAGCAAAATCAATAAAAATTAAATGTGTACTGATTCATGGGCATTGGCAGAATCGGCCAAATTTAGTTGATTCTCTAACTGATTATTTTAAAATTTTCATTACAAAACAAAATCTATATTTAGAGAAAATTGGACACCAAAAACTATGATAATTTATACTCATTTCAAAGTGTAATTATATAAAAATATTTTACATTCACAAAAATGGCAAAGCAATAAATTAGGTTGTCCATAAATTTACATTTTCTCGACTAGCTAATCTCTAAATATTATAAACTACTGTAATGCAATTGTAATTGGTTGTGTAACGTCTATTTTTGGTTTAAATTCACTAGTATATAAAAAGTTGTATTGTTGTAGCTGTTCATATAGACTTGCAGTAATCATAATGGAACTTTATTACTGTATAAAACTAGTAAACTACATGGAATTCAACGCTGTATACGATCATATTAATTGTTTATCTTTATGAACACAGACATTACAATATAATTACCTGTATGTCAATGAATGCACATTCAATTGTCCTTTAGATATATACGTATATCTGTGTTATGTTGTTGGACTTCGTTGTGCCCCCTCCACCCCACCTTCCCCCAGTTGGGGTACCTTAACTAATACTGTGGCGTTGTCCCCCCTCCGCCTGTGGCCACCTTGTCGTGGTAGGTGGGCTCCCGTGTTGACCCAGTGGGCTACGTCGGCGGGGGCTTAGCCCCCGAAAGGGTCACCCATGCCGGACAGGCTACTGGGAAGACCGGGCTAAGTGCCACTAAAGTCTTTGGCTCCCAGTACGGGTCTCCAGTGCTGTCCTCCGAAGGTGACGCCCTTAGGGTGTCACTGTGTTGGATGGTTGGGTGTCCAGGCCGGTGGGATTGGGGAGCTGGGGTCTTTGCGCCGTTTGGGGGCAAACTTTCGCATCATGGGGCCCCGTTTTAAACCGACGGTGTGTCCTCTGGGGACGAGGTATCCCGCCCCCTGCGGTCTGCGCTCGGCCTCCCTTTCTCACCGGTAAGCAGTTTCTCGTGTCCCGTGGGTCCGTGTTCTACAACATTAATAACATATGGAAACCATTACTTCTTGTCCTAGAACTCGAGTGGTGGGCAACCAGGCCCACCCCCCCGAGTCCTCTACCACTGGAAGACCACGTCTTGAGGAGGTCGTCCCTCCTCTGGCAGCGGAACACTTGCACTCTCCTCTTCCGTTACCGACCCCGCCAGTACCTTGAACATGCCCTTGGACATACACCCTCTGGAGCAAGGGTCCCACCCAAGCCCACCTCAGCCGCCTTCGGGCAAGTAAAGTTCCACCAAAGACTTGCCTCCAAAACCCGGCTTCTTGCTCTTCCCGTATGCCCCCCTCACCCGTCGTCGGCCCGCCTCCCCACTGAGAGAGTCCCGCGGCGGATGGGGAAGTCGGCATTCACGTCCATCCTATCGACCGATGGATATCCCAGTCCACTTCGATTCTACAGCTTCCCTATCCCTTCCAAGTATCCACAAATTCCTAGTGATCAGGCCTACCTCTGGGTCCCTTCGGACCAACTCTGAACGGACGTTTCAGGCGATCTGAGCCCGCAGCAACTCCAGCCGCTATGATGTGCGACCACAGAGGGATAGCTTCTTCCTCATAAAATCACCCTCAGACGCAGAGATGAAAGCCCTACTGTACCTCACTGAGGTCCTTCGATGCTCGGTGTCAGTCTCCCCACACCCTCGCCTGAACCAGAGTCAGGGCACTATTTACGCCACCCCTCTATTATTGATCACAGTGAACGAGCTCCTGGAGGACCTCGCACCCCAGGGTGTCACTAAGATCCATCGCTTCACATCCCGACAGGGAGGCACCCCCTCCCTCACCCCGCGCATACTTCTTACTTTCAATCCGGGGTAAGCCGACGAGGCTGAAACACCGGAGCGAGTCGCCAGACTCTCCGGCCTTTCAAAAGGTCTCTCCCTCTTCCCTCAGATCTAAGAAGACGGCTCGGCCTCATCACCCCACCGCAGAAGTCCCTCCAATCTACCCCTACAGACTCTGACAATAGTGGCCGTTACATGACCCGCCTCCCACGACGAGATCGAATTTGGACAACATTCTCTCCCCCGAGGATCAGTGGATACAGCACTGGCGCAACTACATGGTGTGGCCAAGGGGAGCTCGAACGCAGAAGCCCACCGAGAAACCCCTCACCCTCTGAGCCCACGACCTTCCTCTAGCTGCCGTGATTCACGCCTCCGGTCTCGCTCGGCCGACTCGACCCCGCAATCTCCGCTGAGGTCGACTGGCCGACCGATTCCTTCTCTGGTGAACGGCAGATAGCCACCATGCCCCTGACCCATCCTTCGCCTTTGAGAACCCCAGATCTCCCTTCACACCCCAACCCCCTAGCACCTACTGTACACCTTTACCTATCCCCGATCACCGAATAATGAACCCCCCGAAAACTACAATAGTACATTGGAACTGCAGAGGAATATTCGCGAACTACGAAGGTCTTAATTCCTTGATTGCCTCTTCCCGTCCGGTATGTGTCTGTCTCCAGGAGCTAATCCTGGGGAATAGGCCCATGCCCTGCCCTATTGGATATTCCTATATCACCACCCCGTCTCCTACCTGCACTCGTAAGGGGGCTGCCATTCTCGTACACCACGCAGTCCCCTTCCACAATCTCTCTATCCGATCCCCGTTACAGGTGATTGCTTTCCCTGGATAGACAGTACACTGTCTGCTCAATATACCTCCCTCCCCACACTCAAGTCTCCCGCGATGACCTGGTGGAGGTGGTACAACAACTCCCCAGGCCCTTTCTATTACTGAGCGATTTCAATAGTCGCCACCCCTTGTGGGGAGACTCTCCACCTATATGGCCCCGACCTGATTACTCGGGCGACCCAATTTTAACCTAAAAAAATTTAAATTACTGTATTAACTTTATTCTTATCAATTATTAACTTTATTTAAACTAAAAAATTCTTTATTTGCAACTTATTTGTGGATAAATATTAACGCTTAATAATAAAATAAAACACATCACATTCATTTATTTATTAACTTATTAACGAACTTATTTAGTTATGTTGTTGGAATTTGGACAAATTCACCAGGAGAGCTAATAATAATTGCCTGGATTTTTGCAAAAGCTGATTTTGCAGTTTTAGGCATGTTTGAAATTTATATATTCTGCTAAAAAGATAAACAAAATTAATATAGTTAATTAAACATGTGATTTATGGTACTACTGAACTGATTCTAACAACAAAAGCCAAAACATAATATTCATATTGTATTCACATATTGTATGAATGTTATTTAATTTATTTTGATTGGGTTCAGAATCTCAGCCGAGCCTTGAACAGCCAAGCTCTGAGGAGCTACTTTAACTTATAGCCTAAGTTAAGCTAGACTAAAACAAACTTACGGACTTGGAGGTCCTATTAGGTCCTACCTCAGGGTTGCTGACTCGATATGGGCCTACTTTAGGCCTTAGTTGCATAAAATTAAAAAAAAACAAAAGGGACAGTATTTATGGTCTTCTTTCTAAACCTTGCAACAACAATAGAACCTGCACCATTGCACGATGCAACAATCTTATATCTAAACAAACAAACTGAATTGCAAGAGAGCTCTCTATAAGACCACGCCCTATAAATGACTCATTCAACAAACGAGTAGAAAGGACGCTCCAATGCCCCCCCCCCCCCCCCCCCGAAATGATGCCACAAGAGCCCAAAAATGCTACCTCTAAATTAAGTGAATTTTTCACTAACCTTACAATTATGAGATGGGTGTGTGTGTGTATATATATACACACACACACACCTTAATATATACAAGCAATGCTGCATCAATTAGCTTAGTCATCATATCGCCTTGGGACAACAATGGCTCTTCCTCCTCTAGATTTTCTAACAATGAATACACGCCTAACTACCAAATGTAAAAAAGCTCCGAAAAACACTACGTCGATAAATAACGAAGAGTAATGTAGAAATAATGCATAATCAGCTTGTATAATCATCATTAATGAATGTATACACTAGACTCTATGTAAATAAGAATCCAGAATGCATGTTATAACATCATGTTAGAGAACTAGAAATCATTTATTTGCTTATACAGTGTCACCACATTTTCGTTAATTTTATTTTATTAATCCATCACGAAAGTTTTAACTTACAATAGCAAATTTTTAACCTTATTAATAATTTTATTAACTTTATTAACCCATAACTAAAATATTAACTTTATTAACCTAATAGCAAATTTTTAATCTTATTAACTTTATTAGTTTTATTAACTTTGGGTCGCCCTACTGATTACTATCATGACCGAGCTGTCCTTCGAGTGCCTCAATGATGACCTGTCATTCGTCTCGAACGATGCCTTCCTAGATTTCGCATCGCAAGTCCTTCAAGAGGACTATGGAAGTGACCATTTCCTGTTCAACTCACGCTAAATTGGCCCGACAAGACCGTTTGGGTGCCGGAAAAATGGATTATTGCCAAAGCTAACTGGTCCCGCTTCCACGACAATACATCTACTAGGGACACTCATATATTTTGCCCCACCCTTTTTTCTTAGCTAAATAATAGGCCATGGGGCTGAAATGTCTTTTGGGCCGTAAGTTTGAACTTTCTGCGTTTCACATAACCGGATTTTTCCAGTTTGAACCTCCCCTCCTTGTATAAAACTGCTTTTAAACGCCCTTGTATAAAACCGATGGTTACGCAGTTTCGAAAATGGCGTCTGACAGTGATGTGCGTCGTAAACAGAAGCTGTTATCGAGTTCTTAACCGCAAAGAAGGAAACAGTTGGAAATATTCACAAACGTCTACAAAACGTTTACGGAGATACTGTTGTTGATCGAAACACAGTTGGACGCTGGTCTAAACGTGTGAGATCATCGGAGAGAGGGAGAGCCAGCCTCGATGATGAGCCACGCAGCGGTCGCCCGGCATCGGCTGTGACATATCACACTGTGCAAAGTGCTAACAGCATCATTCGATCAAATCGGCGCGTCATATACAAGGAGCTATCACTGGAGCTAGGAATTAGTGAAGGAAGTGTGAATACGATAATTCAGCAACTGGGATACTCAAAAGTGCGTTCACGGTTTGTTCCTCGCAAACTGACTGAAGATCACAAAGCCCAGAGAAAAGAAATTGCTTCTGAATCGTTGGTTCGATACGAGACAGAAGGGGATGACTTCCTTTCACGAAGTGTGACTGGGGATGAAACTTGGGTACACCACTTTGAACCTGAAACAAAACGCCAATCCATGGAGTGGCATCACGCAGACTCCCCACGCAAAAAAAAGTTCAAAATGGCTCCCTCTGCAGGAAAGGTTATGGCCACCATCTTCTGCGACATGAAAAGAGTGATTCTGGTGGACATTATGAAGAAAGGACAAACAATCAACTCAGAGGCATATATTGCTACCCTACAGAGACTCCAGAGACGTATAAAGCGAGTTCGACCGGAGAGAAAACTAGAAGACGTCCTTCTTTTGCACGATAACGCAAGACCACACAACAGTTTGCAAAGAAGAGAGGCCATCACAAAAATGCGCTTGACCGTGTTACCCCACCCTCCATACAGCGGGGATCTGGCACCTCCAGACTTCCATTTGTTTGGGCCAATGAAAGATGCTATTCGTAGAAGAAAGTTTCAGAGTGACGACGAGGTTGTTGAGGAGGTTAAGATGTGGCTCCAGCGGAATCCAGCGGACTTTTCCCAGCAAGGAATAACGGCCCTTGTTTCGTGGTGGAGGAAAGCCGTAGAAAAGGATGGAGACTATGTGGAAAAATAAAAACTTGTAAAAAAGATATGTAACTACTTGTGTACAAAATTTCTGGAACTTACAAGGAAACTTGGAAAGAAAAAACAAGTCGGGCAAAATATATTGAGTGGCCCTCGTACAGCCCTTACGACTGCCCACTTCCCATCCTCCGACTGAGTGCATCGCATACTTCGAGTCAATCGTTGTAGCGGCTGCTTGCACTAACATCCCACAATCCTCCGCCTACCCCCGCACCCGACGGGTACCTTGGTGGACCCAGGCCCGGATCTAGAAGAATGGGGGCCCGTGGCTAATATTTTTTTGGGGGGCCCCCTTGGCTACAATTTTTATTGTATAAGGATTATAAGCTTTGTTTACGAGGAAAATTAAAGGTTTTCAGAACAAACATATTACTTTACTTTATTTATTTAGTTTTCAGAACAAACATATTACTTTACAATATTTTACTTTATTTTACATATTATATTTTCCTGAATTAATAATTTTATACACACCTACCTACTGATTATGAGCTGGCACACCGATTGAACCGACGAGCCTTTTTTTGTGCAAATTCATTAATAATATTTCGAAAATCGACTTCTTTGGCCAGAGCATGTTCAACACAGAGAATTGCCAGTGACTGTAATCGCTTTTGCTTCATTGTTGAACGTGTGCAACATTTCAGTCGCTTTAACTTAGAAAAACTCCGTTCGCCGGTACAATTGGTCACCATCAATGACAAGTACATTCTGTATGCATTTAAGACATTGGGGAAAACTTCTCCAAATTTGGAGGCCCCCCTCAAATGCGGGGCCCGTGGCTGCAGCCCACATAGCCCACCCCTAGATCCGGGTCTGGGTGGACCTCAGAGTGCACGGAGGCCATACGCGCCAAGAAGAAGGCTACTCGACGCTTCTACGGTACGCGACTCTCCATCCATCGCACGGAGATGCAGCGGGCCAGGGCCATCGCCCGCCGTACAATGAAGAAAGCGTGCCGAGCTTCTTGGCGTGCCTTTGTGTCCGGCGTCACCATCACCACACCTTCGGCTGCTATCTGGAAGAAGGTACGGGCGACATGTCCCCTCCCGACCCCCGGTCCTCCGGACTAACGACGGACTTCTATACGAGCCCAAATCGGTGGCAAACCACCTAGCTTCTACCTTCGCAGCCGTTTCTTCCTCCGCGGACAGTTCCTTCGTGCTCGCCCCTAATAATAGCTCCTCTTCACCGTCCCTAGACAGCACCTCACTCAGCACAATAATCCTCACTCAGCTCCAAAATCTGAGTCTCGTCGGACCCCTGCCGACTTTCATCAGGGGCTTCCTCTCCTTCCGAACCTTTAAAGTTCGGGTGGGCTCATTCCTCTCAGACACCTTCGTGCAGGAGGACGGGGTCCCATAGGAAAGCATCCTCAGTGTTCTATGCTTTTCCATAGTTATGAACACAGTCTCAAAATGCCTTCCACCCACCATCCGTTCTTCCATCTACGCGGATGACCTTGCGATCTACTTCGCAGGCGGGAGCCGTCCGTCGTTCAATGACAAATTCAACTCGCCATCTACCGGGTGGAAAGGTGGGCGACGTCGGTGGGGTTCCGCCTCTCCACCCTCAAGATCAAGTGTATGCTCTTCGGCAGAAGAAGATCCTCAACCCTTCCTGTCCCCTCTGTCACGTTATACGGCAATCCTCTTGAGGTGGTACCCTCCACGCGATTTCTGGGCATGACTCTAGACCGACGGCTCAATTGGGTTCCCCATCTCAAACACCTGAAGCAATCCCTTCGACGTCCCCTCGCTCTCCTAGATCACCTCTCCCACACCACATGGGGCGCAGACTGACGCTCTCTCCTTCGTCTTTACACTTCCATGGTGCAGTCGAAGCTGGACTATGGCAATGTAGTATTTGGTTCAGCCTCCAACGCCCGCCTCCGTATCTTGAACCCAGTACTTAATAGAGGCCTCCGCCTCGCCACCGGTGCCTTCCGCTCTTCCCCAACTTCCAAGTGGAATCAATTACCTTTCTCTCGCCTTCCGACGGGGTCTGCTCCTCTTGAGGACATACCTCCGTGCACAGAGACTACCCTCTTCGCTTCTATGCGCAGCGATTTCTGAACTCCCACCCCAGGGACGAAGCTGGCACTTCAGTGAAGCGGTCCGCTCTTTCCTGGACTTTTCCAACAGGCCCGCCCTCTCAGTTATCCCCATCTCATGCATCTACCCTCCCTGGTTCCTGACCCTTATCAAGTTTTGCAGGGACCTGTGTACCCTACCAAAGACTACCACGATCGCTACGGTATACAGGTCACTCTTCCGAGAACACGCAACCCAACACCCGGACACAGTCCCCATTTATACAGATGGTTCCCGCTCGGAGGTTGTACGACCGCCTCAGCGGTGATGCTGACCCAGCCGTTTTCTCGAGGCGTCAGCCTGCCCTGCGAGGCCTCGGTTTCTCAGCAGAACTCTTCGCGATTATGGAGACCCTCGACATCGTGCGCACCCACTCTGCCAGCTCTTTTGTCATTTATTCAGATTCCCAGCGCACTTCTCTCCCTCGAGAGATTTACCCCCCCCCCCGATAGTTTGTACTATCCAGCAAACCTTCCACTTTTTAACAACTTTCCGACACAAGACAATCGCTTTCTGCTGGGTCTCTGCATATGTCGGCATCCAGGGTAACGAGGGGGCGGACTGCACGGCAAAGACGACCTGCTTACTGCCGGCCTCCTCCCGGCCCCTCCATTTCTCCCACTTCCGCTTCATCTGGCAACGGGAATGGGACCAGGACACATATAACAAACTCCACAAGATTAAACCGCAATTAGGATACTGGGTTTCCTCATTCCACCGGTCCCGCCATAAAGAAGTGATTTTAGCCCGTCTCCGCCTAGGACACACACGCATTACACATGGTCACCTAATGGTAGGCTGACCATACGTACCGTTTTGAACGGGACAGTACCGTTTGTTTTATATTTCCTGGCCGTCCCGTCGTTTTAATAAAAATGTCAATTTTGTCCCGTTTATGTACTTACTTTTTCATGAATACAGAATATTACATAATCCCCGTCCCTTTTTTGCCATCCCAATGTCCCGTTTTTGTCTCAAGGAAATATGGTCAGCCTACCTAATGGCTAAATCGCCAGTCCTGCATTGCCATACTCCTTATTACCGTCGTACACCTCCTGGTCGAATGCCCAAACCTGTCCGCTCTTCGTCGTAGGTGTTTCCCTCTCTTGTCCAGAATTTCTATACCCGAGCGTCTACAATCCATACTCGCCGAAGACCCCCATTTTTCAGCGGAAGCGATTTTCCTTTTCCTCACCCATTCCCATCTGCTTCATTGCATCTAAGGCCATACCACTCCTACCGTCTATCCAGCAACCGAACTTTACTCACTCCCCTAATCTACCATCCCTAACCCAGTGACACCACCCCCCACTGTCTCGCAGAGATATGTATCACTTTTCCTAGGTATGAATCGGCGGTAAATTAAAGAAGGAAAAAATTGCGGCGTTGCCACATGTACGGAGTCGCCTGTGAGGCGAGGAACCATTATATATGCGGGCAACTGTACAAATGAAGCATTTTATTTTGGGATGACATATGAGAGACTTGACTTTCTGTCGATAAGTATATTGTAGGTTGGATTAAGTCATGTTAGGTTGGGTTAAGTTAAGTTAAATTGGTTTTATAGTGTGTTGATATTAAGGTCTTGTCGATCTGATGAGTGTACGTCATTTTATTTCATATATAAAATTTAATCTGTAAACACTATGTGACCTAAATTTATATACAAAACCCCCAAAAGGTAACCAAAAATAATTTTATATTTGTTTTGGGGGGGTAACCTCTCTCTCTCTCTCCTCTCTCTCTCTCTCTCTTTTATATATATATATATATATATATATATATATAAAAGTTTTTAAAGATTTTCAGTTTTTTATGGGTTTTTAAACTCCTTCGCAACATCTAAGGTCATACGACGGAGTGGGCTTACAGCTTTACGCGGGATCTGAAACCCGGGTCGCTACACCCAGACCCACTGTCCCTTAACTTCGCCGATTGATGGGAAGCGGTATTATGACATTGGCCACGACGTAGCCGTAAATATATTGAGAGTATTGATCTCTTATTCTATGGAAATGAAGAGAAGAGGCCATACGTAGAGAGAGTGCCTGTGATTGTGCTCGTAACAGTCATCTTCCCAATCCTTTCACAATAATGATGCCAAGTTTCGTGATCCTGAGTTAATCCATTGACTTTTAATTATTTTTTTAAAGTGTGGCATAATTAAACAATCACCCTGTAGATCCTGTTATCTTGAAAAACTGAAAGATTATAACTAATCCATAATACCGGATGAGCGAAAAGTCCCTGTGCACCTTCCGCTTCCAACACAGTGCAAGTACAGGTTCCCTACACTTCTTGCAGGTGCACAGGGACTTTTCGCTCACCCTGTATAAAATAATCCTAATTTCTTATCACCACCATCATTTAAAAAAGAACATCAAAAAAAATATCCCATTTTGAACAACTAAAATCAGTTTCCTGAAATATATTTTTAAACCTTAAAGATGACGTCTTCACTAAAATGGGAAGTCCAAATCTAAAATTTATCTTCAGTTTATGGACGAGAAATGCTTTCAAAGATAGGAATTTTTGCTCTTAAAACACCCGCGTTAACTGTAAAAACACTCGTGAAATAACTCCTTTTAAAATGTTTTATACGTACATAAAGTTAATTTGATAATGCAAAATAAAATTACTATTCATTTATTTCATACATAATTTAGAAATTTCCACTTGGGGTTGGAGATTGGGTTGGCGCAACTAAAAACACACTGATTGGAGGATAACACGGTGCTATTAGTTTTACAGTTAGCTATAAATAGTGTTTAAGTTCTTGGTACTTAAATGTGATTATAAAGCGCACTTTTATTAGGAAGAACGATTATAGTCAAATTTTAAGTAGGAATTTATACTCCTTCTTTTTTATTTCTTATACTGTACAATGAGATTAATTCCCTTTCACGGGCCAGGAGTTACGGCAATAGAAATGAACTGAATCTGCATCATCAGTGTTTAAAAGGGACCTATACTTATCAGAGACAAGACTAACATCGACACTCTAAAAAAATTAACAACCTAACTTAATCTAACCCACAACATACTTGTCGATAGAATGTCAGGTCGATCAGATGATGTAATCCCGTTTAAAACTTCCATCGCAGAAATGGAACTCTCGACCTATTTTTGCTGAGCAAAAAGAGTAGTTTCTCTTTTTCTAAATCCGCGACTCTCGTCGACGACCATTAACATTAACGAATGTTCATTGTCCCCGTTTGTACTTGAAATCGGGGTTTCTGAATTTTCAACTGGATATATGATCGTAGAATGCATCTTTTGTTTCAATTTATACCTCCAGTTACAATTTATGCTTCGGTAAACTTAAAACGTTTACTGGAATCAAACATAATACTGAATTCAGATACATAAATTTTATATTATTGTCATCATCAAAATACAATTTCATTTTATACATGCATTGATAAGCGTCGAGAACATGCCCTTGACGATAACATATCCTAGATTGAGAAGACTAGCATCGTAAAGGAAACGTGGTGCGCATAAGCCTATGCACACGAAGAAACTTTCAGGAGTTTCAGGACGCGTGATTAATTTTTAGTGTAATTTGTGTGTCAATGAAAACGAAATTTATGTACTTCCTTTGTATTAATATTGGTTAATTTCTAATTCCGGATTCTTTAATTTTTTTAAAGCAGATTTATTTATCTAATTCTAATTTCCAAGCAGCTTTATAAAATTAATAATAATAATAATAATTATAATTATTAATGAAGAATCAGGAAATAAAATAATTATAATTATTAATGAAGAATCAGGAAATAAAAAATAACCAATATTAACGAAAAGGAAATAGTACGTAAATTCCGTTTTCATTGACGCACAAATTACACTAAAAATTAATCACGTGTCATTTACGATGCTAGTCTTCTCAATCAAGGGACTATTCTCGATGCTTATCAACGCAAGTAATAAAAATAAACTATTGTTTCGTATCATGATTATGGATAAGAGCCCTCACTCGCGTATTTTTAAACCCCTTAAGAAACAAAGGCGTCCTTATAACGGAGTTAGTGAACGGCTAATCATAGCATTTATGTATTTATTTTTGGACGTTCTAAATTTATTCGAGTCCCGCTATGTGAATGACGCCATGTCAGTAATTGGTGGGAGGATGGAGTCATGTTTATCCGAATCGATACTTGGTATCACATTTTTGCAAGTAATATTTTAGCCCACACACTTCCGGTACTTATAATAATAATAATAATAATGACAATTTGCGTAAGCTACGATTGAATCTGTTGAATTATAAATTTTGCTAACTGATCACGATAATTATTTTACGATTCCAAACCAAACCATACTAAGCAACTAATAATATTACTATTATTAGAGCTCAATGGTCACTGTATTGGACTCTGGGTTCGTTCCCAGCTGCTGGCTTCTGGGTTGGGTCGGGCCGGACACACCGTCAATGCTCGGGCTCAGGTGACCCAAGTCCCACTCACTTCAACGCAGTGGGGAAATAAGTTTCCAGATTGTTGGTTATTTTTTACTATCATCATCGTAATATAGTGTAAAATACTCAAACAGTAGATGTAGTACAATGATTTTTCATATTTTATGTACTTGATGGCTACAAATTATTACAACTCTGCGATAACCGTGTTAATAGACTAAAAAGTTGCGTAACTACATTATCTATCGATTAGATAAGATAATTAGAAAGATGAACAACGGAATATCTGCTGGCTCATGTCTAGATTGTCTATTGGATGAGATTTATGCATGTATATGATAAATTTCGGTCACACATTAACTGTCTGTTATGTTCAAATTTTACATTATTTATTGTGTACATAATTATAATTATTTAACACCACCCTAAATTAATGTTGGAGAATTATAGTATTTCAACATATTTTTAAATGTGTTCGTTTATTTGAAACCGGGCTAACGACTTTCTCGGTGCATGAAATTTGATCGACTAGGTTTTGAAAGGTTAAATTAAATTAGGTTAAGTTAAAGTTAGTTTATTAGTGTCGACGGAATGTCTAGAGGTCCCTTGAAATAGCAAAAGTTGGAAATTGTTTCTTCTTATTTACAACTGTAAAGAAATTTCTTTTCCTTTAATTTGAGCTCATTACTTATATACTGTATCTATTATTATTATTATTATTACTACTACTACTACTACTACTACTACTAGTAGTAAAAGATCGGCGCTACGCGCCGTTTTTGCTAGATCTGCGGTGCTTGGGCTGAATTGTGAGCCTACGGCGTATTTTATTTTGAACATCAGTAGCCCTTTATCTGGATATCATTTATTCCTCTCACCTTGGGCTTCAGTAATTGGGGTGCCTGCGGCCTTCCAGTTACTGGCAAACCAATTATTCATTCAATAAAACTACAGAAAAGAACGCAGCCATGAAAATCTAAAGCTTCACAAATCTTAATACTGGCAAACCAATTATTCATTCAATAAAACTACAGAAAAGAACGCAGCCATGAAAATCTAAAGCTTCACAAATCTTAATACTGGCAAACCAATTATTCATTCAATAAAACTACAGAAAAGAACGCAGCCATGAAAATCTAAAGCTTCACAAATCTTAATACTGGCAAACCAATTATTCATTCAATAAAACTACAGAAAAGAACGCAGCCATGAAAATCTAAAGCAGTGATGCACAAACCCTGGCCCGCGGGCCAAATGTGTCCCCCACGGGTCTTTTCAATTCAATGAAAAAGTTAGAATATAAAAGTGACCCAATTTATGACTTAGATGGAAAGTAAGTAGGCTAATACATTTAGTTATTTTCTTCGCTTGGCCCTCACATCAAAAAAGTTTGTGCACCACTGATCTAAAGCTTCACAAATCTTAATACAATGAGCTCGTATTTGAAGCTTAAGATTTTCATGACTGCGTTCATTTCTATAGTTTTATTGACCAAATAACTGAACCGACAGTAATTGGGGGCCCTGCGGCCCTCCAAATCGTAGTTTTCATTGTTTCGAGTGCATCAATAATATTGTTATAGTGTTCCATTAGTTGTGATAAGCATGATCTTCCTGACCGGAATCGATGTTGGTTATCATTTTTTTTTCTGAGTTTCCCCATTACCCCCAAGGGGGGAAGGGGGCTGGCACCTTGCAAAGGATTTACTTTAATTTTTTTTTGGTTATATATATATATATATATATTATATATATATATATATATATATCGCACTTATTATTCCATTAGTTGTGATAAGTATGATCTTCCTGACCGGAATCGATGTTGGTTATCATTTTTTTTCTGAGTTTCCACATTAACCCCACTCTCTCCCCCAATTACCCCACCCTTCCCCCATTACCCCCAAGGGGGAAGGGGGCTGGCACCTTGCAAAGGATTTACTTCAAATTTTTTTTGGTTACATATAATATATATATATACACACACACATTCAACTGCAAAGAACACGCAGTATAAATAACGTAAAGAACGACGCTTGTATAGGAGATATTCCGCGCAAGACGAGAGAGAGAGAGAACGAAACAAATGAAAAAATGAGGTAACCACCCGGGAATCGAACCCGGGATCTTCCGATTGCCGGTCAGATGCGATACCATTACACCATGGGCCTCACTCTTCCGAATGCCGTAATTCTTCTACATACTCGCAGAAACCAATGCCCCACGGGGGCACCTTCCGCATGCCGTAACATTATATACATTCAACTGCAAAGAACACGCAGTATAAATAACGTAAAGAACGACGCTTGTATAGGAGATATTCCGCGCAAGACGAGAGAGAACGAAACAAATGAAAAAATGAGGTAACTTAGCTCCATTATAATATAGATTACTTATAGTTAATAGTTCTATATCTGTTAAGGGAACAAAGCCGCAATAAGAAATATTTATTGGAAGCTCTTCTTAATCTATTTTTTACTATTTTTCAAAATAAAAGTAGGTTTTGTTCTTTACTTCATCGTACGATTTAATAATTAACTCGTGTCTCCCAACGCTTCTAAGCCTATTTATGGTTCTCTGAAAGTTAGATAAGAAATTGTAATGTGAAGCGAGATCCGCTTTAGTTCAGTACTCAGTTTCTCGAAATAAAACTGTGAAAACAATGCATCATTTTAACATTTTTCAGGGCCTTACTCAATAATCAAGTTTTCTCGAAGTTACACCCCAACACTGTTATTTACCCTATAATTATTACACTAATCACCTTTTCTTCAGAAATGCATAGTTTTACACTATACAGTATTTGCCAAAATTTCGATTGACACGTATTTGATTAGCCGACCTTTAATTACAGTGAATTTCCTCTCGTTCAGGTACAATTAACTAACGTTGGGGCGTACGGTAGGTGTGACCCGGTGTACCCTTTTATGATTTCCATTTTGCAACCTTCTTTCGTATCAACATCTAACTTTGAGAGTTTAGTATCTAGAGAGCATTAATGTATATTACGAGGGGCGTCAGAAAATAAGTTTACACGGCGTATAATTTCGTAACTAATGGTCCTACATTGATTATGTTTGTATCAGGTGAATTCGTTAATCATTGTTAACAACACGTCGATTCGGCTGCCATCTATCGTACATTGGTTATACGAGTCATTTGAACATGGCGGCTCGACTGGAACAGTGCCCTGCCCTACGGAGCAGTCCAGGACGTTTACGTTTAATGGCCACTCGTAAACGTTCCAGCGTTGAACAATATGCAGCTGCATTGATGTTGTGCCTTTTTGCATGAAGTCTGCGAGCAAAACGCCTTTGTGGTCCCAAAACACGGTAGCCATCACTTTGCCAGCGGAACTCACAATCTTGAAGTTCTTCGGTCGCGGGGACCCAGGGTGTTTCCATTTCATGCTGGCACGTTTTGTTTCCGGAGTACGGTGATGAACCCATGTCTAGTCTTCTGTGACAATGCGCTTGAGAAATTCTTGACCACTGACAGACTCGGAATATCGTTGCAGAAATGACAAAGCAGTGTTCCAGTCGAGCTGCCATGTTCAACTGACTCATATAACCAATGTATGGTAGATGGCAACCGAATCGACGTGCAGTATTGCCAACAATGATTAACGAATTCACCTGATACAAACATAATCAATGTAGGTCCTTTAGTTACGAAATCATACGCCGTGTAAACTTATTTTCTGACCACCCCTCGTACGTATAAGGCTGCCTTGGAAACAGATTCTTGAAGAACTTCGCTCGATATCTTCCTCTAGTCCAATCCTTTCCCTCCCCCCCCCCCAATTTGAATCCACCCTTTGCTTTCTTTTAGTAAACTAGCTGCTTATCCATATGTACGTTTCTTGACAACCCTTGCCACTTATTATTAATCTTCAGAAACATTTGGTTGGTTTATCTTAATGATAAACTACATTAAATTTGTAACACAACCTGTCTCGTCCGAAGGCGTGTGGAGCGTCTGTTAAGAGGTCTTTCCAAACGAGCCACAAATTTCTGTACAAACAGTCTTTACAAGTACGATAGATGTTAAACGTGTAGATCTACAGTTCTGCGCTTCCTTTCATTCAACTTCTCAATGGTGTAATTTGTAGTTCTACAGCTGGAGGAAACCCTCCAGGAAGGAAGGAAGGAACAGCAGTGCTTCACTGGTGCTTCGACAGCTGGGGTCACTTCGTGCTGAAAAAAGTCAAAGGGATAATATGAGAAGTGAAGGAATTGAATTGAATGAATAGCAGTGCTTCACCGGCGCTTCGACTGCCGAGGTCATATCGCGCCGATACTAGAATAAGGAGAGCGCGCGAAGAAATGGGGGGAGAGAAACAGTGGAGAGGGAGCAGTGGAAGAACGATCGGTAGAAAAGAGAGCAAGCAATAGAAATAGCAGAGAGAGGAAGAAATTATACCCAAGTCATCTTAAATAGAGAATAAGAGGCCAGTCTGGCGGAGAAAGGAGCAAAGTGTGTCCTTCGGTATAGGTGTGGTCACCCAACAAAAGAGAAAGAGTAAGAGTGGAGTCTGAAGGGCAGAAAGGGAGGAGCTGGGAACGGGTAGTGGCAAAGGCAGGGCAAACCAAGAGGCAATGTGAAACAGAGAGAGGAATGCCGCAAGGCCAAAGGGGGGCAAGATCCCCCGTCATAAGATGACTATGTGTAAGACGAGTGTGACCAATGTGAAACCGCATCAGGGCAGGAGGAAGGCCACTGACGAATTGTGGGCTTCACTGCTTTCAAGAAGTTCCCGGACACATCCTCCCACTGGCGCTGCCACCGCCGAAAGAGTGCATCTCGGGAAACCCACGTGAAATCCGACGCCGGTAAAGGTGTGTTAGGATCAAAAGGCAGGGAGGACACCCTCCTCGCCGCAGCGTCCGCACACTCGTTGCCCGGAACACCGACGTCGGAAGGTACCCAACCAAAGGCAACCAACTTACGACGTGATGCGAGAAGGACAAGCTAGTCCTGGATCTGTCTCACCAATGGATGCGGGGAGGTGAGGGAGGATAGGGCCTCAAGAGGGCTGCGGGAGTCCGAATAGATGACAAAAGACGTAGGTGAGAGCTGAGAAAGGAATCGAAGGGCCAAGAGAATAGCAGAGAGTTCTGCCGTAAAAATGGAAGCCGCTGTGGCAAGTGATAGCGACTGAACCACTGACGGGAAAGTTGCCGCATAACCCACTCCAAACGGCGAGCGAGGCCCGTCAGTGAACACAGGGATAGAGTCAGAATGGGTAGAGAAATAGGATAAAAAAACAATTGACGGAGGACAAAAGGGTGGAAAGTTGACTTTGGTGCAGTAGAGGAAACAACAGATACGGAGGGGGGGAAGGGTCCACGGGGGAAAGGTAGAGGGAGGAGAAAGGAGTACTCGTCTTTTCACTCCCAAAGAAGACAAGACGGGGGCCATCCGTAGACAGTACGGTCGAACCAAATGAGGCCGAAGTGGAAGGGCCGAAGAGGGACTGGTAGACCGGGCTGGAAGGAAACTGCCGAACGTAAAAAGAGGTATTTTAAGCCCTCTAAGGTGCGGTGGACATCCAGCGGGAAACGGCCACTTTCCGCATAAATACTGACAATAGGAGAGGACCGGAATGCACCAGTGCTGATGCGTACACCTACGGATAGGGTCCAGCATGCGCTGGGCTGAGGCAGGAGCAGAGGAATAGGCCCGACAGCCGTAGTCCAGTTTACTTTGGACCAAAGAGTGGTAGAGTCGCCAAAGGGTGTGGCGGTCAGCAACCCAGTCGGTATGGGAAAGGAACTTCAAAAGGGTGCAGGTCTAAAGGCACAAAGCGTTCAGAGACTTCAGGTGGGGAATCCAGGAGAGGCGGGAATCAAGGAGGAGACCTAAAAATCTAGTTTCCAGGATTATAGGGAGTGGTGATCCATAAAAAGAGAGGAAAGGGACATCGGTGCAGCGGCGGCGACGGCAAAAATGCATCACCACCTTCTTCGAAGGGGAAAAACGAAACCCGTGATCTGTGGCCCATCTGGAGACCGAGTCCAGGGCCCGCTGGAGGAGGCGTTCAAGAAAGGTGGATCGGGAACCGGAGCAATAAATGGCAAGGTCGGCGCCATAGAGGGTGGCCGTAATTCCGAAGGCAGAGCCGTCACTACATCGTCAATCGCCAAAGCAAAGCAGATGATACTTAGGACGCTGCCCTGGGGAATCCTTCCTCTTGCGAGTGTACAGAAGAGAAGGAAGTACACATCTGAACACGAAAGGAACGAGAAGACAAGAAGTTGGAGATGAAGGAAGGGAGAAGACCTCGGAAACCCAAGAGATAGAGTTTACGGCAAATCCACCACCACCAGGTAGTGTCATATGCTTTCTCCAAATCAAAAAATATTGCAGAGATATGATGTCATTCTGCAAAGGACACATGGACCGCAGTCTCCAACTGAACAAAAATGTCAGTGGTGCTACGGCCCCTGCGAAAACCGGTCTGTGAGGAAGAGAGCAATTGTGGCTTTCAAGGTGCCACACCAGGCACCGTGACACCATCTTCTCAAGGAGTTTTGAAATCAGCTAGTGATGGCTATTGGACGGTAGTTAAGGGGACATGTCGGGTCCTTGCCGGGCTTAGGAAAGGGGAGCACCACTGCCTCCTTCCAACAGGAAGGAAAGGTGCCCTCCACCCAAATCCAATTTAGAGGGTGAGCAGATAAAAAACAGGCGAAGGGTGTAGTTGGCGGAGCATATGAAAATGAATGCCATCAGGGCCGGGAGCAGATTTGCCGCAAAAGGTCAACGCCGAGCGCAGTTCCGACATGAAAAAAAGACGGTTGTAAGGAAAGTTATTGGAGGTCTGGAAAAAATGAGGGGAGCGAGCAAGCAAGCAGAGTCTTACGTCGGAGGAAAGCGGGATCACGGTGGTCGTGTCGGGAGTTGGAGGCAATGATCGAGGCCAAGACCTCGGCCACTGCAGTAGGGGACGATACTAGGTTTCCGTCCACCATAAAAACAGGAGACGAATAGGAAGAGGGTTACCGTAAATCTTCCGGATCTTGTTCCAGATTCGGAAGGAAGGGGTGCGAGAAGTAAGAGAGACATGCGTTCACCAGGAAAGACGGCGGGCTTCACGGACCGTGCGACGGGCCTGAGCTCGCGCACGCTTGAAAGCTGTTGTATTGGCAAGGGATGGGTTGAAGACGACGAAAGACTGACTTCTTAGCTCGAACAGCTAAGGCGCATATTAGGGTCCACCATGGGACCGAAGGGGCGGAGGTGCGGGGAAATGTTAACTTGGGGATAGAGGACAGGGCGGCCACAAGTGACGTGATCGGTAAGGTAGGTGGAGGCAGCGTCTATTGTCAGAACGTTACTCGGGACTGTAAAGATGTGGCTTTCAGATCGGAAAATGGGCCAGTCAGCTTTGGCAAGAGACCATCGGGTAGGAAGAGCAAAGGAGTCAAAAGTCTGAGATGTACGAAGGAGGAGGGGGAAGTGGTCACTACCGTAGAGATCTGGAGTAACAGACCAGAAGAAATCAAGGAAGGCGGAAGGAGAAACAAGCGAAAGATCTATGGAGGAAAACGTACGAATCTGGAGGTGAAAAGCTGTGGGTTGACCAGTGTTCAGAAGACAGACAGAAGGAGTTGAGAGAATGGAGACCACAACGCCACCCCACAGAGGATGGTGCGCGTTGAAGTCTCCCAGTAGAAGGAAGGAGGAAGGGGGGAGGAAGCTGTAAAAGAAGAGTAGAGAGGTCGTTTGCAGGAACTTCCTGGGACGGGGAGGGGGGACAGATATAATGAACATATAGAATATAATCGGTCAAGGGAAACCTGGGCCGCAACAGCCTGGAGAAGGGTACGGAGGGGAAAGTGAGTAGACGGCAAGTCGGAACGGACAAAAACGGCCGTACCCCCACGACGGGGGAGAAGTACGATGTGAACCTGCAGAGGGGGGCGCAAAGGGCGAACCCCAAGTTGGGTTTCCTGGAGGCAGACACACACTGGGGAAAAATCTTTAATTAGAAGTCCTCCCAATTAGGGAGGAGGCCACGACAATTTCATTGGAGGATGATAGCCATCACGTGCGGAAAACAAGGGGACCGAGAGACGTTATCGGGCAAGACTTAAAAGAGATAATAGTAGAACGAGTAGACGAGACTGGGGGGGGCAGGTTAAAGAGGAGGAAGTCGAGGAGCGGATAAAAGGAGGTTGAGGGAGTTTGGGTTTCGGGGGAAGTCGGGGAATACGGGAAGGAGGGTGCAAAGCGGGGCGGGGTGAGTCCAATTTCCGAGGTGGAGGTGAAGGAGAGAATGCCGGGGGCATCGGGAGGTCAAGAAGGGAGCGGGGCGGAGGAGACGGGGGATACGAAGCAGGGCGGGGCGAATCCAGTTCCCGGGATGGAGGTGAAGAGGAGGATGCTGGGGGCATCGGAAGGTCGAGGAAGGAGCGCGGTGGAGGAGAAGGGGGGATAGATGGATGTCAGCTTGAACTCTAAGTTCAGAAGCTGCATAATCACCATCAGGAATGGAGGAGGGGAGGGGAGGGTCGCGAAGGGAAGCGGGGGATCTCAAGAGGAGCCGGCAAGACAAGAGGGATCCCTGTAGACGTGAGGGGTATGTGGGCGGAAGGGGGAGAACTGGTGGGAGTGGAAGTGAGAGGGCGAGCAGACGCGGGACCTGAACAAGGGAACTTGGCAGAGGGACCCATACGCCGGGGGCTGGCGATAGGTCATTTAACAGAAAAGCGCGGAGGGAAGGAGAGACTAGAAGGGGGAGTGGTTTTCGATATGTATGCTGAAATGTCAACAATGGTTTCAGGAGGGTGAGTAGGCGAGTTAGTTGCGACTGAGGTGGAGCAGATGGGGACAGTGGAATTGGAAGTTCTGCGGGGACGGGCGGGAGGAATAATGAACACGGGGGGGTGGAGACGACGAGAAGGTAGAGGACGGGATAGGGGGACGGGTGGATAAGGCTGGATAAGGCCTGATCAGGCCAAGAATGATAGGGTGTGGAAGAGGACGGTACGGAGGTAGTCAAGTCCGGGGCAAACGGGAGGTAGTTGGGTGGGAAGAGCGCAGTGTCTGGGCAAAGGTAAGGCCTGGACGTGCGAATCGGGACCTAACGCGGGCCCTCGCTTCCTGAAAGCTGACCGTGTCAGATTTCCGGACTGACAGGACCTCACGCTCGAATAGATAATTCGGACAGGAAGAGGCGGCGGCGGCGGCGTGGCCTTCTCCACAGTTGGCGCAGCGGGAGGAATTCGAACAGGAGGAACCATGTGTCGGGGACGCGCAGTTGACACAAATACCAGGGAGCTTCGGCATGTCTTACTGACGTGTCCGAACTGCTGGCAAGTAAAACATCGGCGTGGTCTGAGGGTATAACGGTGGACCGGAAATTGAAGATAACCGGCCCTAATTTTCTTAGGTAACTGGGACCGAGCAAAAGTCAGGATCAATAAGGGAGATGGAATCTTTGCCCCCTGAACCATACGGAGGGGGGGGGGGCGGTAAACACGGGTCATCTTCTGAGAGGAGAGGCGGGTGAGATCTGACTCTGAGTATTCCAAAAGGCGGGGAGCATGTACTACCCCTGTACAAGTGTTAAAGGTAGAGGGGGGGGGGAGACAATCCAGGGTCGAGAGGGACGAAACCTTCTGGTGTTGGGCTCTGGAGGAGACTTCCACCACAAGAGAAACATCATTCTGGGGCCACATCTGTCAGGGATCGCCACAACGGGAAGTGAAGTCCTTGTAGACCTCAAAAACATCCCACTGTGAGGGGGGGGGGGGGGAAGAGGCGGAAGAACTGAGGACAAGAAACCGAGGGTAATCAGGGTCAGAATCGTCGGCCCCTACGAAGGGGTCAAAAGACTTGCGGAAATAAGACGTACGAGAAGTCTTTGAATAAGGAGGACGCGAGTGTTCTGGAGCCCGAGGGGGGTCAACCCCATCAGGATGCGGTCTTCCAGTGGTAGACTACTCGAGGGCCTGGTTGCCCACCACCCGAGTGCTAATAGTAGTGGTAGTCCGAGAATTAGAAGCAGAGGTCGCAAGCCGAGTAGTAGAAGCCATAGCAAACAAAAAGGGAGCTTTATCCCCCGCGCACATCCAGCCACCAACTCCAACAAGGGAAAGGCGAATTGTGGGCACACTCGGTCCCACCGCCAATAGATGTCACGCAGGGTAGATACACCCAAACCCAGTCCCCATGCCTAAAAGGCGGCCACTCTCATCCAACGCGCGGTGAGACATGGCAGGAACAGGGCTTGGTTTGGGTTTGGTTTAAGAGAGACAGGGGTGAAGGGCAACCATCTCCCTCACCCATGGTCCGGAAAGAGTCAAATCAAGGTTTAAAAAAAAAAAAAAAAAAAAAGCCAGTAGTAGTTGGGGGAAATGAAAAAAAAGAAAACAGGAGATCAGCCGGGTCCCCAGACCGGTCCAATGGTCCACAAAAGCAGAGAGAGCCCTTACGTCGAAGGAATATTCATTCCCACATTGGCCACAGAAGGACGTGCCCTATAGCTCCGGACAAAGCAAAGGGGAGAAGTGAAGTTGGCAAGACGGGACCCTTCCTAAAGCGTTAACTTATTAAAAACTTCATTCACCTGTTACTTCTTTCAGCATGCGAGAATACACAAGAAATTATAAAGTGCAGTCCGTTTCTCAAATAGAACAAGACTTAAGTGGTCAATAGCCGTAGCTTAGTGGGTAGCAGCTTCTCTCCAAACAAGAAGACACTGAGGTTGGGGGTTCGACTCACGACAGTGCTGATAATAATAATCCAGGAGTTAGCGAAATGAGCCTCATTCGTTTGGCCTGAGCGGTGTGCTAGATTCTGGTGCACCTGCTTGATTATTAAGACGAATAAATTTTATGCATCGATAAATCCAACTATTTTTGTGCACAATTCCAAATTTATTCACATTCAAATATTTCAAAAGTGTGCCCCCTTCATAAAAGGAAACATACCTAAAATTACCATCTTTGACAATAATAATTCCACGACAACATCTGTCTCCACGCTCGCAACTGCTGTCATCATCGTAATTGTTCAACATAAACTTCAAAATAACTCCAATTTGTTACATCATTGCATATGCAGGTACGAAATGGCATTCCTGCAGTTATTTACAAATACTTTTATCTCTTTTTTACCAGACAGAAATATCAATAAATTTACATTTAATTATTGAACAGCGAAATTGTTTCACTGTAATAACCGATTTTTTTTTCCAGTTATGAAAAGGTTCGAAATTAGTCTTTTACAAATTTAGAGGAGTTTAATTGATGATTATTAAAATTAACATCTACATTACTAACCTCACCAATGATTGTTACTTACTATTTATTATTCACTGAAAACTCAAGAATTACTCATGTCATGAATAATTCGAATCCCGCTATTTAGGCCTAGCTTCAGTCTTTGTCCATCCCTATTTTGTTTAAATTGAATGAATGTTTCATTGTTGACTTATTTTCACACTAAAGAAACGGGTTTTGCATATTTTCTGATTATGAACAAATCACTCCGTTCAAGTGGCTTTTCAAATTAGCATTAAGTGCATTTCAGCGTCAAATTAAGTATGTTCATACTTTAAATACTACGTCTACGCGATTATCCATCACTACAAGTACATCTTTACTTCTAAAATATGCTTCATTGAGGCAATAATAAAAGTAGTATCTGATACGTAGCTAATAACTACAGGATCGTTGATAAACGTGAGCACGTGGCCATCGACCTCTCTTCACGGTAACGTTTACGCAAGCGCAAACGTTACACCATAAATTCCTTCTACATAAGACGCGTACAGCAAAATCCTTCGTACAATGTATGTAACGCGCGAGGTCTACGGAGGAATTTGAAACATGTTTAGAAGGGAGACGAAAAAAGAAGAAAATTCAGGACGCTCACACACTGAATGAGGAACACCTTTTGAGTAACTAAAAATACGCTAAAGCAAACTATCATATTCATTATGAATTTTTTTTTAACCCATCTTTAACGTTTCGCCGACTGTGTAGAGAGTGCGACATTTCATTGAACCCTTGAGATTACAACATGGTAACACTCCATGTCAGGTTATTAAATGTTATGAAAACCTTTCCATTTATTTTTGTGTTCAATAATATATATATATATATGTGTGTACATATATTGGTTATACATCTTACTTTTTATAAATGCATTTGACATCAAGGCACATTTAATAATACAAAAAGGGAAATGGTATATACTCGTAAATATATTATAAACAATTGTCTAAGGTTCCGAAAATAATGGAATAAGTATTTTCGATTAAAATAAAATTTAAAAAATAATTTTAAATTAACGCAGTGTTTTTAATTTAACGCAATATGACGATGCGAAAGCCATATTTTTTTTTTTTTACACACAGATGAAGATAACACCTTCCTCTAGTTTTCTTCCATATATTAACAGAGTATTAATACATTTAAAAACTAAAATGGACCCCAAAACATCCTTAAATAAACACACAAAAATATACGTCTGTATATATAGTGTACATAATATATGAAACAAAATAATTTAAAATTTTTATAACAACCTGCACCATTTTCCAATTACTTAAAACGGAAGCTTTCTTTTTGTTTCAGTCTTGAACAACCTACGAATGAAGCTCTACACAACCTTTAAACCAATAAATTAAAAACAAAAATGGAAAAAACTTTAAAAAAAAGATAGAGAGAGAGAGAAACTGTGGCATAATATATTGATCCTTTACTGGTGAAAGGTCGTTTTACTCATTTCAGTCAATCTTTTGAGACTTACTTCAACAAAGGTTAAATTTCATAGAATAGGACGAAGGAAACAAGTTCAGGAAAAAGATGCGACGATTCTTTAATTTTAAGAATTAAAATGGGTCACTGTTCGCGACTTCGATACATTTAATGATGGAAGTATATTCATAGCTAATTTTTATATATTTAGCTTCCTGATAGCCTAAGACTCGACGAAAAACATTTTCAAATACTTGGGCTCCGGGATAACACTTTTTCAGAGCAGCTAATTTAATCTCGTTCAATGCTTTAAGATTATAATGTCAATTCGCCTTCTGCTTCCTGATAAATAAACACACGGCTTATATTTTCACCTTGATAAAACGTGTATTTATCGATAATTCATTTTTCTTTAAAAACTTAATTTATATTAACTGTTTTACATAACATAAAAATACAATTTAGCTAAATAGTACAATAAATAATTTACTTATTACTGAACTGAACTGTAGTGTACTGTACCTTAACATCAATTACTCTTTGAGAGGTTGTGATAAAAACATTATCAAAAGAAGGTAGGGACAAAAAGGCGAGTATTAACCTCAATAGAAAGCATCAATAATAATAATAATAATAATAATAATATAATAATAAAGATATTTTATAAATAAGATTTTTTCTAAGACGAATTCAAAGATGATTGATACAGAGTATAACACCTCTTCAGTGTTACAAAAATAACTTTGATTTAGAGGTTAGATGTTTCACATAGAACAAGATCATTTAGTAACTAATATATTAATATAATAATTATCAACATACTAACGAAAATGTTAAATGCTGAAATATGAATATAACATTGATAAAAATCGAAGGCAATGAATGACAATTGGGTTTTCTTTGTATTATGCACTAAAAAGGATTACGAGAATAAGCAGACCTTTTCAAGTATCGAAATGTCACAGTTTATACAAGACCTTCCATAATTTATATACGTTATAATGACAGATTTACTATTTATTCAATTTCTTGAAGAATGAACATTTAATAACTGTGGAGGAACGTTTATGAAGTATCAATTCCGAACTAAGAGTATAATTTATAATTCATGATTCTTATTCTTTTACCTTTCCTTTGGCATGTATTTATTATTTAGGGGCATTATTTCGAAATGAAGAGTAGACTGAATTCTGTTAATGTATTTTATTATAAATATAGCAACAACTTATAAATAATTATTTTTTTCCCCATCTTCTATGCCAACTCCTCCTCTACGTAACTTACAAAAATAATACTTTAGAAGTTGTGCATTAAAACTGAAAACTACTTTTTGTAATTAAATACTTCTACTACCGTGGGTAAGTGGTTCCAATTTTTGAGAATGCTGTCAGTGACAATGTTCAGTTACATCCACCACCACTGACTTCTTCCATGCGAATAGGAAGTATCCCAGCCCAGCTCCAAACGTGCAAGCCAAACACAACCAAATGTTGTACGTCATAAAGATGAGCATTAGGCAGTAAGATATGACGAACTGGAACATATGCAAAAGTGTCTGCAGGAAATGGCCCGGACTCAATATATGCATCCTGAAAGGGATAAAAAAAACCCTTAATCCACACTGAAGACACCTTATTAAGTAAAATTTCATCTTTTCTATGCCTGAATAAAAGTTAAGACAGTGAAACAATCAATACAGCAACTACTGGTACATTAAAAAAAAATTCCACACCCTAAAAGATTTCTTAAAACAATAAAAAGTTCTAACTTATTCGCATGCAAATTCATTCGGACACTAAATGTAGGTTAAATAGCATGCACATCTACAATTAAGTAACAAATAAGCTAAATACAAATTACCTGCAAATTAGGTAAGGAAAATAAGCGCCGAAGGCGCAAATATTTAAAATTAGTTAAACAGGGGATAGTCTACTTGAAAAGTTTCAACATGCATTATCAGTAAGGAAAAACCTTGGTGTTTGTTTGTTTATAAAGAAAACTTCTAGTTTTCCAATCTCAAAGTTATCACAAGGATAAACACAACTGATTATAATATTAACGAGACGAAATAACCATCACAAATGCCAGAACTAACTAAATATATAGACCTAGGATGAATTTCACAAACATGTAACAAATTCAACAATACACTTTGTCATTCCCTGACGAGGTGTACTGTTGAAGGAGCGAAAGGCTTTGTAATCGCTTTTAATTTTTTTGTATATATATATATATATATATATATATATATATATATATATATATATATATATATATATTCAACGAGACCCTCACAAATTGCTTTCATTATTTCTATTTAGTTTACGAATTTGTTAAAATTATGTACAAAACAATAAGTTTATGACGTTTATATTTTCATTCCGTTGTAAACAAACACTATTTTCATAATAATGGACAATATTCCCTCCAAGCAGCTGCCAGACATAATTAGACTGACCATTAAGAGAGGTTAAAAACAAACGAGGGAAAAACCCTGTCTTGGAGGCGCGCGAAATATATTTAAAACGTTTCATCTTAAGAGGACTGCTCTCAAAACACCCGGCTGTACGACAATGCATGAACAGTTGACACTACTCCACTTTCGCGGAGGTCTCGTTGAAGAAAAGCAATTGATACCGCTTTTCAGCTTGGCTGAATTAACACCGAAAGCTTCAGACATTTTAGAGTTGAAACACTACAAAAATAAGCTGATTTTTACTTACGGTGCTGGCAATAAAATCTGGTCGAAATACCTATAAGGAGACAAACACAAAAATATTTAGAGAAGACCCATGAATAAGACAAACAGTACATAACAAACAAAATACCAACATTTTAATCAATTACAAAAGACTTCAACAGCACAGTAAGTTACCTACAAGTAATGATAATAAGGAACAATTTCAATACATGTAGCCTACGCATTAACTGCATGGAATTAAAAGCTGAAGTCGACAGGAGTAACTGTATAAACTGTGTTAAAATGCCTATATCATTCGTGGTGGGTTGGTACGCAATTAATTTATAACAAGCTTATTAAGTTCAGTGTATCAAGTGATGAAAATTGAAGCAAACAAAACCAATTTGTTAATTAATAAATTAAGTTACCCAAACATTACACACATTAATAAAAACTACTTTGTGTTACACTATCAAATTGGCAAGTTTTAGGCGAATATTGGATATTCTTTACTTCAACACACCATAACCAGTAACGAATCCAATATATGTTTCTAAGTAAATAAGGTGCGATAAGTCCAAATATCATTTTCATTTTTGTCGCAAACGAACACTTTGCCTAAAATATCCATAGATTAAAAAAAAATCTTACTCCTAACGCCATTTAAATTGGCAGTGAATGTCACGCTCTGGATGACGGCTCCTGGTTAGGGTAGGTTGATTTTGGAACTGTGATCTTGGACTAGTCTAGATAGAAAGGTATTAATGTATAAAAACGTTGCACCAACTCATATTTGTGAAAATGATTGTATTTTTTGAGGATTGTTAATTATTTTTAAGTTGTAAAATTGCCGAATTTTACGCGTAAAATCGTGCGCGCGGCATTCGCGCAATGTAAACAAGCAAAATATCGGACCTTATTTCATCAAAATAATCAATTAAAATTCGGCTTTTTTAACAAAACGATGCTTGAAACTTATTGTAAATACATTATAGATGTTTATTAGTGTATTATTTTGTATTTTTTAATGATATTTACCTATAAAATGTGTATTAAATTAAGTTATTTTATGATGTGTTCATTTAATTGTGTTTATTTTCAGATATTTCATAAAAATGGGTAAAAAACGGAAGTATGAAGTGTTAACTCGAAGTGATAGTGCCAAAAAATTCAGTGGCCAGCCTTCCCCTTTGGATAAAACAGAGCCTCCTACCCTCCGCCAAGTTATTCAGTACAGTTATTTCCTCCAAAACAGCCACACCGGACTTGAAAGACTATGATATTGCTAAAATGATAGCAAAGGATGTGATTGAGATCTGGCAGGCAGTGAACCCGCGGCTGCCCCTGTATGAGGAATATTATGTAGTGAAATTGGTGGATAAAGTGTGCTTCAAGAAAGCAAGAGAGATAAACAGGAAATCTCTTTCTACAGTCCAGGAGCAGAATCTGGAGGAAAAGCTGGATAAACTTTTTGACATTTCTGCTTGCACCTGTAAGCTACCTGTGATGACAATGCTGTGAAGTGCAAGAAAGAAAATTGTCAAACACAGCACATAATCTGCACTTGTCCTCCCAGTAAGAAGGTAATGCTATTATTTTTTTAACTTTTAACTGGCCTAACTTAGTGCGATTAGGTGCCTTTTTAAATGGAAGGAAATTCAATGCTTGTAATTGAAAGACATCCGCATTTTCCTCCTGTAATCCCCCCCCCCTCCTGGTAATAAAAATTAATAATCAATTTTTTTTTCAGGATTTTATCTCTTATTTTAGATCCGCTATTTAATATACTTTAATATTTCAGGTTCCAGTAGAGGAGAGGGAATACTTGAGAGATCAGAGAGCCAAAATAGGAACCAAGGGCTCTTTCCAGCTGGGATCTGTGGATAAAGCTGCTGTGAAGAGAGACCAGAGGGCTGCAGCTGAAGCAGAAAGATTACAGAGCCAGATTCAACAGCAGCAGGAAGTGGATTTGGCCACTTTTGCCTCCACAAGATATTTCTTTTGAATCCAGCTCAGGAGAATCAGGAGAGGTAATATGTTTTTTTTCTTATATCTTATCCCATTTTTACCCAAATTTATCCTACTTTTTGTCCCTATTTCCCCCATTTTCGCTTTAGTAATTTATTCTTTTTTTCGCCGACTTTTTACCCATTTTTCCCCCTATTTTCCCCCCCATTTCGTTTAAGTAATTTATTATTATTTCCGCCCATTTTCGTCGATTTTTACCCATATTTTTCCCTACTTTTTCCCCTATTTTCGCTTTAGTAATTATTTTTTATTTTCATTTCAGCCATCTGGTGGTGAAGCTGAAGAGTTCAAGCCAAGGAGGCACCCAAGTGGAGGTTACAGCTTTTTGAAAACCCCCAGATATGCCATGGAACTGATCAGGGGTAATGTTTCTTCCAATCTTGGGGCAAGTCTTGCTAATGCCTTCCTCCTGGAGTTACAAGCTATGGACCTGCTTAAGCCTGGCCTTGATGTGAAACAGATAATAGTTGATAAATCGAAAATGGACAGGGAAAAAGCTAGAATGAAAGTGAAAAATTATGAAAAGCACAATGAGGCCTTCCTTTGCTTCTAAGGGCTCTTACAGTGAAAATTATGATGATCTTGGGATCTAAATGTGTCTATTTGATTCTGTACATGTTTTTTTAACTTTTTTTCAGGATTTTTTTTATGAAAATAGCATGATTTTTTCGGCCGAAAATTGCAAAAATGCGGTATTTTTCGGTACGATTTTTTGACGATTTTTGAAACGGTTTCCTCAAAAAACGGTTAAAGCTAGGGATCTGAAATTTTTTGTCAGTTATTATCATATTGAGCCCTGACTATCTCGACTAGTCGAAAGTCGATATCTGAAAAAATGTGGAAAATCAACCTACCTTACTCCTGGTGGGCAAGCCATTCCCATGACATTACAAAATAGGTAAGTTTCCTTAGCAACTGATTTCAGGTTCTTTAAAACGTGGACGCTGCGATCTGGAATAAGGAAGACTAACTCCCCATTCCCCAAAATACATAGCCATATTTCTCTTCTGCAAATCCCACAACGAGAACACCAGGCTTCTTAATTTCTTGATTACAGCTGCACGGTTATATCCACCAAAACATATAGGTTAGGTTCTCACCATTACTTACTCTCTCACCTTTCTGACCCCACATTTTCCGTCATCTTCATAGCCGTGCCCACTACCGAAAGCTAATATTGTCATAAAAGTAATGAATGTAATGGATAAGAAGATATGTCATAGTGCAGGCAAAGTGTTCGTTTGCGACAAAAATGAACATGATATTATCGCACCTTAACCCTTGATAGGAAATTATGGGTCAGAAATGAATTGCGTTGGGTCTGTGGGACCCGTGAATTCCTACCCAGGGTTAATTGGCTAGAAAAATATTTTTTCTTTGGGTGCTATGATGTGCTGAAGAGGATGCCAGTGGGCATCGAAACTGTTGTGGAAATAAACTCCGTCGTCACATTTCGACCTCCACATAAAAGTGAAGTTTTACATTTACTGTGCTGAAGTAAAAAATTACCCAAATATTTAGGCCTAACTGCAATCTAGAAACACTAACGTACCACATTTTACTTGAAATCTGACTTAGCGAATTGTTTTATATTAACTTCATTAATTCTGATATTTCTAATGGGAAAATTACATTCTCAATGATACAAATGGAGGATCTTTTCCGTTTTTTGGAGAAATGAAAAACAAACATGTTAGAGCACTTTAAATAATTAATGTTTTTTTAACGAAAATATCATGACAACCTAACCAATCGTCAAGTGCGTACAGTTGACCTAACCGGGCATTCAATTGACCTAACCGGGCATTCAATCTTGATTTTTTCTGCTACTTTTACAGATCTTCCGGGATCCTTCAAAAAATGTATTGTTCGTAAAGTTGCACTTTGTACCATTTGACCGACGCTTTTGGCAACGAAAGAACGGTATTTTTATCAAAGTAAAACACTTTCCCACACTTAGAGGACTTTTTCAAAAACAGTAGCAGTTTGTGACTCTGGCTAAATTTAACACAATCCTTTGTAACTAGTTTAAGCTAGTTAAAAACCACATTAATTATTTAAAGTGTTCTAACATATTTGTTTTTAATTTCTCCAAAAAAAAGAAAGTTATTTTTGAAATCAGTGACCAAAACTACATTAGTATACCGATTTTCATTAAAATTCGCTGCTAGCGCCCAAACGGAAAAGACCCCAAATCGAAAACAATAACAACTGGGCTTTCTTGTGTATTATGCACTAATAACAATTACAAGAATAAGCAGACTCTTTCAAGTATCGAATGTAGAGTTTAAATTAGGACTACTATAACTTAAAACATAACGTACATACAAACAAAATATTGTGAATATCTTAACCTCTGCACAGTAGTACTGGGAAACTAAACATACATCATGTACTACAATACTAATGTACAAAGGAATCGAAACTTACTGAACAGGTCTGTCTTGATTAGAAGGCGGTTTAGTGCAAGTGGAAGCATACTGGCTGTTGGCAATGGATTTCTTGAACAGATATTCCCTGCAATGCAACACAATTCATGAGCATTCTCAAACCGAAGACAAATTAATCAGAGCTAAGACAAGTGTACATTAGTTCTAACACTTGCCTGGCTCATAAACCTATTATAGGGCAAGTGTGTTAGAATAATAATAGTTAGATAATAACTTACCGATCATCAGAGTAAAACCTCATTAATAGTATACATTTTACCAAAGCCTGTGAAAATACACAGTAATGAACTAAATGACTCTCAGTACTTGAAGAATTGTATAAAATATGCAGTTGAGGTAAAAACTTAAAAATCTTTGGCAACATTCTCATTCACTTTGCAATTAAGTATTAAACTTATTAATTTACCTTATCTTATCATGATTAAATAGGCTTGTCTAGAAAGCGTCTTTTTAAAAAGGGACAACCTCTCACCTGAAGTACTTGAGTCCTTCATAAAAGAGAGCGAGAAGAAAGATGCCAATCATGGAGCCAATGAGGCCGGCGACTGTGGATGTGTGCCACCCTTTGAAAAGGATGGTTTCCTCAACGCCAAAATGGAAATACATCTGAACAAAAATGGAAACACAAACGATGAACGGAATAAACACTATTCGATTTAATGATGAACGTAAATTTTTTAAGTCCACAAATTGTTGAACTGTTAAGATATCAATTTATACTTTAAACAAAAATGAAGCAATGGATAAAAATTAGGATGTACCGATATAAAAATTTTGCCGATACCAATTAATCGGACAATATCTGTACCCCCAATTATTTTTCCATTTATCTTTCCTTTGAAGTTTATTACATGCATATATTTGCTTCGTTATACAATATTTGCATATTTCAAGAAAAGATGGTTATATTAATTAAAATAGAAAATGGAATTACCATTACTGATCTGGACTAAAACGTCGTCAACCTTTAACTGCGGACCAACAAAACGCGTGAACGAAATAGCAAATTTTGTGTACTTTTAAAACTAAAAGATGGTTTTCTTATTAAGTATCCTATCGATTGATATCCATTACTAATTTCGATGCAAATTATTTGCAGTTACAGTGTTTGTCACACCTGGAATTACGATAGGTTAGGCCCTCTGCGAAGATAATTTTTCATAAAAAAGTTAGGCCTAATACTAAAAGATATTTTCCTTGACAAATATGTACATTTCTTATGTAATATAACAAATACGCGAAAGGTTACTGATTTTTCTGAATTAGAGCTGTAAGACTAAACTACCCAGGTAGGGCTTTTTTCCCTTGACTGAGAAAACATGCATCCTGTGTTGAATTTTAATATGAAATTTATAGGGATTTAATAAAAATTCATAAAAAATTATTTTAAAACGGAGCCAAAATCACAACCGTTACTGTTGTCAAGGAGTCAGTCCATCAATTAATTGTAGGTCTACGAAGGAACGGTTTTTTTAAAGATGTAATTTGTAATTTAAAGTTACGAAGTGCGTTGTTTTATATTGTCTGTAAGGTGCTTGTGTGTGTGTGTGTGTGTGTGTGTGTGTGAGATAATGGGTGCCCAGCATGGGCTAGCATAGTCCATAACTGAGCGAATATATTGTTTGTATATGAGTGATGATGTTTCCTGCTGGTGTCCAAAGTTTGTGCCTGTTAGTACCCTAAGCGTGTTAAGTCTTGACGTACTGTACATTTGTTTTTAATGTCCTGAATGTGGTTTGCAAAAGATAATGATGTGTTGTATGTGACCCCAAGTATTTTGGTCCTGTGAGTGTGTGAAATGTTAGTGTTGTTTAGTGTAAGCTGTGGAGTTATCTGGTGTTCTTTTGTGTTGCTTGTAAGCAAGGTGATGGTTGATTTTGTGGGCACTACTTTGAGTCTATTGTGTATGAGCCAGTCTTGTATGCTGTTTATGTATGTTTGTAGGTTATTTGTAGCGGTGTCGATGTTGTTGTGGGTGGATGTTAGAGTGATGTCATCTGCATATGATGATAAGGTAAGCTTGTTATCTACGGGTGTTGGAATGTCATGCATGTATAAGTTGAAGAGTGTTGGTGAGAGAACAGAGCCTTGAGGGACCCCGTTCGGAAAAAGCTTGTTTTTGGATGACTTGCCATTAAATGTGACATGCGAGTATCTTCCTGAAAGATAGTTGCTCAGCCACCTTTTGGTGTTATTGTGCATGTTTGTGTTGAGTATTTTGTTTATGAGAGGGAAGTGTGGGATAGCATCAAATGCTTTACTAATGTATATTGTTGCTAATCGTGTACGTTGAGTTGGTCGTCTGGAGTTGATGCCATCCATGATGTGCTGCGTGAGGTTAGTGAGTAATGTCGTGGTTGAGTGGCGAGGTCTGAATCCATGTTGAGTAGGCGCGATAGTGGTATGTGTGGGTTAGTGATTTGTAAGATTAGTCTTTCTGTTACTTTGGAAGGTGCGCATTAGTAAATTAATGGGTCTATAGGAAGCTGGTTCTGTTGGATTTTTGTTTGGTTTGAGTAATGTAATAATTTTACCTCGTTTCCATATGTTAGGAATAATAGTGTTGGTATGAATATGTGCTCAACGGAGGTGTTGATGTTAGATCTACGTTAGAGTTGATGTTTATGTTAGAATATGGTAATACAATTACTTGAAACAGGATTTCTCCCATTTCCTTTTTCCTGTTTGTAGCATATAAACAGTTTGAGTTTCATAGAACTGAATCTTAAGTTCCAGGTAAATAATACTTTCATTGACTGTGAAAATTAGAATGGAACGTATTCAAAATCCTCGGTATTATTCTACTATTACACCCGTCTAACGTCCAGCAATTATTATATGTTCATTAAGTAGATTTTTTAATTCTAAGACACTTTCCTTCTATAGCGTTTCCGTCGCAAATGCTTCGTTTTCGATATAAACACTTTTTTGGTGTGTATCTAGTGTGTTCGTACGTTCGTTTGTGTGCTCGTTACATGTCTGCCCAATCACTGCGCTCCATCCATTTCGAATTTGAATTACTTTCGTACCGGAATGGAAACTCATTCATAAGTACATTAGGCCTGGCTCTGTGATTTATAGTGATTCCTGGGTTGCCTACAAGACTAAGTGATTTAGGTTAGGTTAGGTTAAGTTAGGATAGGTTAGGTTAGGTCAATTTTGAAGGCGAAATTTGTTTTTCCTATGGTTTTTGGTGTATTTTAAACGAATCTGACCTTCAAAACCGTCGGAAATGACTCGTTTTCGATTGCCGGCTGGGGGGGGGGGGGGGGGGGTATTTCAAAAACGAGTCATTTCCGACGGTTTTGAAGGTCAGATTCGTTCAAAACACATCAAAAACCATGGGAAAAACATAAATTTCACCTCGAAAGGGAGACGGGTGTAATACTGTACATTTACCAAATTCTCTACTGTACTTTACTCTGGAGCACCAATGCGGAAAAAGTTTGTACAAAATCTCGTTAAAAATTTTGAATGTTTAATAAGACCCCCATCAGTTTTTAAAACAATTTGCATTGTGGCTATATATTGCAAAATGCAAATATTAGTGTAATGAGGGAAATATTTAATGCACTTCACGAACTAACTTAAGTTCACACACACAACACACACTATCGGACGTGTTATACAAATTAAAACAAGTTACCAAATATAAAAATTCTTTACAATTTTGTTTTTCCGGAACATTATGGCTTTTAAACTCGTTGAAAAAAAATTCTTACCTTCATCATACTGTGAAATTCTGGGGTAGAAGCCCCATGAACGTTCACATGACCCTCATGACCAGAATGATCCATGTGACCAGAGTGATCCATGTGACCAGAGTGATCCATTATATGATCGGAATGATCCATCGCTGCCGATTCGTTATTCAAGAGACTATTAGCTAGAAACAAAAAAATAAATAAAATAAATAAAAAGGTCAAAGTATCTTAAAAGTCCTGTTCTGTTCTATTGGTTGTACTCAAAACAAAAATCCTATTGAAAATCGTTGTCGAAACTATCGTTGGTTCCGCCATTAAAGAAAAATTACTAATTAGCGAGATGTAATTCAAATGATGTGATTACATCCGATACGGGAACATTTCTGGTCTAAAGGAAGCTAAAGTGGTTCGCTTTCTCTCGTTAAAACATAACTTAGGCTTAGTTTTAAGAATTCATTCTACTTTTAAGTCAACAACGAATATACAGGGTGAGTCAAAAGTCTCCATACGTAGGCAAAATGGTATCTGCGTGCGCCAGTGGCTGGATCAGCAGTTTCCGGGTCACTGGATTGGCCGCCGTGGTCCCGTGGAGTGGCCTCCGAGGTCCCCAGACCTCACCCCCCTTGATTTTTACTCGTGGGGGCACTTGAAGGCCATGGTGTACCAGGTGAAAATACAAAACACGGACCACCTAAAGCAGTGGTGCACAAACTTTTTGATGTGAGGGCCAAGCGAAGAAAATAACTAAATGTATTAGCCTACTTACTTTCCATCTAAGTCATAATAAATTGGGTCACTTTTATATTCTAACTTTTTCATTGAATTGAAAATCCCGTGGGGCCACTGAAAAGACCCGTGGGGGACACATTTGGCCCGCGGGCCAGGGTTTGTGCATCACTGACCTAAAGGAACGCATTCGTGATGCGTGTGCACGTATAACACCAGACGTGTTAACGCGTGTTTGCCATGACTTGGAGGAACGCATCCGTATGTGCATTCAGTGTAATGGTGCCCACATAGAGCATATTTTGTGACTTACAAGTGATTGCATAATAAAGTGACCATTTTGCCTATGTATGGAGACTTTTGACTCACCCTGTATATATGTATGGGATCATGCGAGAAGGTAGATGGACAAGCCTTTAATGATTTTGAACATAAAAGAACCAAAGTATTTCGGAGGGTGGTTTAAACACTGTAGTTTGTTATGTGGTGATTCAAAGCAAATTCCTGTTGCGATATTGCTTTACGATATCTTTACAATAGAAAGATAGAATATGTTAACCCACTCTTTATGGTTAAAGTACCTCTCAAAAAAAACTAAAAACGACCTGTAAAAAGCAGTAAAAAAGAATTTAAGTTGACTCTCGCTTTATTTCATGTCGGACTATGGCTCCCATTCCATTCAACATGTCCAGTACAACTTCCTTTCATTTTTCTTTTGAGGAGATCTTTCATTTCAAAGAAGTCGCATTACAATTTTTCTTTTCACTAGAACCTGCCCACTGTCACTCACTCACTCACACATACACCACACACACACACGTCGTTTGGCTTCCCTACAGAACCGCGACATTTTCACACTTTCACATTCAATTCTGTGTCGCTACACACACACAATTTTAAAAACCTAGTAACTCTAACCAAACCTTAATTTATCCCGTGTGGCAATCGGCAGTGTATGTCTCCTCAAAGCTCGACCAATTCAGTAAAAGCACACACACACACACACACACATCGTAAGAAATTCTACTTCCTTTTCCTAGTACCCAACCTTATCTCAAAGTGCTTTAGCGGATCATAGAAGACGAAGAGAATACATTTTAAACCTAAATCCTAAAAGGATTGGAAATAAAGATTTGTGTTGAACGTGAAATGGCATAAACCAATCCGAAAAGAAAGTAATGTTAATAGTATTTAATATTTACATATATTGGCCAGAAGGCATCTTTCAAACAGGAAAATGCACTAAAAACATGGTGAGGCACTAGCGCAAATTGGTGATTTACAGGCGTTTGAAATAGGTACGAGTGAAATAGGGTGAGTAAAGCAAAAAAGTGTAATAGGCAAAGGGTCTCCAAAACAAAGCAAAGCGGGTGAACAGCCAATAACAAAACACCCACACAAGGACTCCACTCCGCTGGCCACGAGAGTAGTTATGTTTGTGAGAAGGGAGGCGTTTGGATCACTCATCATAGATGCATGACTGCCGTGGTGGTCAGAGTGGTCCATCATCGAGTGGTCCATCGAGTGATTCGCCACCGGGTGATGGTCGTGACCCATATTAAACCGATCAATGGACTAATATTTATTAATAATCAAAAGGAATCTGGAATAAGAATGCAAATATAAAATAGGTTGCCTAACGGTGCTTTCTGTAAACTAATCCCACGAAAGGTTCTTATTATTTCAAAGGGAGGCCTCGGACGGACAGGAAATAGTGGACAGACTAAACTGATGAATACAAATTACCCTGGCTCAGTTTTCAATTTAGCCCGAGTCTCAACTCAATGGAAAAAATAAATTGGAGTATTCATCCAAATGAATGTATAAATGAATCTATACATTCTATATGGTGCTACCAGTGAACAGTAAAAAATCTACGCAACTAATGTAGGTACATCACTGAATGAACAATCTATGACGCTTATAAAACCTATTTCATCTCGGCTATCTCAATCTACTGCGTATAATATGCTGAACATCAAGTGACCTTCGCTTTTCACAAGGACTACTCGTATACATTTTAGATGATAGAGATAATTTTTCATTTTTACTTGGGGCTGGAGTACCATTGTCGCATTTGTTTAGGACAATTTCAATTCTTAAAACACACACACGAAACATTTAAGGACAATTTATTCGTGTTGAATGCAAAAGACATTGTACCAGTTTATAGATTATTAATAATAATAATAAAATTATTATTATTATTAATTATTATTATTAAAAATAAATTTTCTATCAGTCATGGCGGATAACTTGTTGAAAATAGTCTAGTATAACGTAAGGTCAGTGAGGAATTCAATTGTAGATGTTCATAAAATCTGTGACAGTGCAGATTTGATACTCCTGCAAGAGCAATGGCTACCTACAGTAAGCAAGAGCTAAAATTCCTCTCTACCATCCATGATGACTTTATGTACCATGCGTCATCAGCAGTAGACTTGTCAGATGAATTAATATACAGTAGGCCTTTTGGTGGTGGTGTTTTTTTAATAAGGAAAAATTTGTCAAAACAAAATTTTTAACAAGCGATAATGTAAAGCTGTTAGGCATTGAATTACGAGTGAACAATGATTGCATATTAATTGTAAACTGCTATTTACCATACAACAACGCCAGTAATCTAGATGAATACATTGATTTGCTGTATAAACAATTAAGTCGTCATCAGATAACCCCAAATATTCTCACTGTATAATAATGGGGGACTTTAACGCACATGTGAACTCGGAATTCTTTGGAGAATTGGGGAACATGTGCGAGTCGGCCAAATTAAGTATAAGTGATGTAGATGTATTAGGGGTAACCAGTGGTAATTTTACATACGTTAGTGATATGAGTGGTATCACCAGGTGGATTGATCATTGTCTCACTAGTAATAATCTAAAGGATCGAATTGTTAGAGTTCATATTCTGCATGATTTCCTTCTTTCTGATCATAGACCATTAGAAATACTAATTAACTTTACCAATTTATGCGCAACATGACATAACAAGAACTCAATAGGTAAGAATAATCGCGTCGATTGGTCTAATGTTAATATGCAACAGAAAATAGAATACAAAGACAGAACAAGTCCCCTCTTTAATAATTTAGAAATTTTGCATCTTGCCTGTAGTAATCCTTGCTCAAATGATTCTCACTCTAAACTCAGAGAGACATTATAGTAAGATAGTATCCCTGTCAAGAGAAGCAGAAAGCCCCTGATTAAATCTTGCAGCTATCATACTAAGATTATTCCTGGATGGAATAATTTTATTGCCCCCCTGAAGAGGGAATCGAAAGACGCTTACGATTTGTGGTGCTTTCATGGTAGACCCAGATTAGGACCAGTATACATGAATATGGGTAGAAGTAGGGGTCGGTATAAGGCGATGTAAACAGGAAGAAGAGTCTATTTGAGCATCAATAGCCTGTGAAGCTCGCATAAATAACGATAACAAATTTTGGAAATGTTAAGAATTAAACGGGTGTCAAAAGTGTCCTCCCTCCTACAATCGATGGGGTGTCGGGGGAGGATGAAATTGCAAAGCTGTGGAAAACCCACTACTCTAACATTCTTAACAATGTGAGTAGGGATAATCTTAAGATAGATTGCAGCGAAACGACTGTGGGAGGGACAAGGGAAATTACTTTGATATCAGTTCCTGAAAAGGTTAATTAAAGAGCTAAAGACTGGTTCTGCGTGAGGGGTAGATGACCTATCGAATGAGCACTTAAAATATGCCAATGACGTAGTATGTCTGCATATATCATTGCTCCTATCAGCCATGATTCCTCATAGCTATATCTCTGCAGAGTTCATGAGGGTATATATCTTGTCCCTGGTCAAAAATAAGTATAGAGACATTCTGTCCAGCAATAATTACATGCCTATTGCTGTCGCTTCCTGCTTCTCAAAACTACTAGAAAAACTCTTGTTACTCCGATTAAATGATTACCTATGGACATCATCTAATCAGTTTGGTTTTAAAAGGTCCCACTCAACTGACCTGTGTATCTATGTACTTAAAGAAACAATATCTAAATACATTGACAGTAATTCAACTATTTATAGCAGTTTCCTAGATATAAGCAAGGCATATGATAGAGTGAACCACAATATTTTATTTTAAAAACTAGAAGACAGGAAAGTTCCCATGTACATATTAAGTTTGTTGAAATTTTGGTATTCCCACCAATCTTTTATCGTTAGGTGGGGCAATGTACTATCCAAACGTTTTGGCTCCTCCTGCGGGGTGAGACAAGGCTGCTTGCTCTCCCCTATAATGTGTATAATGACGGATTAATTGCTTCACTTAATGAGGCAACAGTGAGATGTTGTATAGATAACAAGGATAAATAACTTAGTTTATGCCGATGATATGGTGTTAATAAGTCCCTCTGTTAAAGGTCTGGATCGGCTACTAAAAGTCTGCGAAGTGTATTCGCAGAAACATGATATTCTTTTTAATGTTACAAAAACTAAGGTTATGCAATTTCATCCTAAAAGCTGTAATAAGCCAGCTGATATTAGGTTTAAAATGAAAGGTGAAGTAATTGAGAATGTACAAGAGTTTAAGCATTTGGGTTAAACTATTACCAGCTCATTGAGTGATGACTCGGATATAAGAAAATCTCGAAGCCTTTGTGCTAAAACGATTGACTATAAGGAACTTTCGGTTCTGTACAAGTGAAGCTAAAGACACACTCTTTCGTACTTTCTGCAGTAATATTTACGGACAGCAACTCTGGGTGAATTATAAAAAAGGTTCTGGCCGAATCCTAAATTTGCTGTACAACAGGTCTTTTAGACTCTTACATAAATTACCCCAGAGATGCTCAGCTTCGCAAATGTTTGCTACCCGCAATGTTCCAAGCTTTCCGGAGGTAACAAGATGTGCTCAATACAGTCTGATGCAAAGAATTAAAAAATCAACCAACCCGATTATCCAAGCTATCCATGAGCCCTGTCGTTGATCCTCTAAGCCAGTGCTGTCCAACTTCTATAAAGCCGCGGGCCAAGATGTTTACAAGAGTTAGATGGTGGGCCACAATTACACTTATTAAAGTAAAATTGTAGACCTATAATCATGCACCATTGGTTAATACGACTTAGGAACCCGCTGAATGTTGTTCTACCTACTAGGAATGACAAAATAGGGAAGAAAATTCAGAAATGAAATTTGGCAAAATTCCAGCGCTGCTCTAAGCTATGGAATTCTTGGTACGAAAACGTCTGTCTGTAGCCCCACTTAACTTCGACATTACTGTATTATTTCTAATCAACTGTATATATTTCTATCCTTAGTATGTGAACTGTCATTGTATTAATATTTTTCATATGGACTATGTCTGCCAATAAGCCTTTTCAGTTTCAATAATAATAATAATATTAAATAATTAATTAATTATTATTATTATTATTCGCAGAACCCATTAAACAAACACGCATGCCTCGCTTTTCGAACCTCAGAATAATGTGCAATATTTTCGATTAAAAAATCATATGATTGGCTGGTTTCCCTCCACATACTCGGCTACAGGCAACATTCTCTCTCCAGGAAAACAATTGCATTATGAAGTTACACGAAATGTAAGCTTTACAAGGAGTACCAAGCACATTTATAGGGAAGACAGCAATTTGGAATCAGAAAAGTGCAAAATAAGAGCTAAATTCCATATTTGTAACAAATCTGAGAAACCGGGCAATGTTGCCCATCAACCTGGGCGTGGATGTACGTGTGTGTACCATGTTATTTTGATTTTATTAAAATTCAAAGTAATATTGCACATACTTCTGAGGTTCCAACAGGCATGACAAACTTTGAGTAATGATAAGGTTGTTTAACCTTTTTCGCAACATCAAAGGTCGTATGACGGCAGGAACTTGCAGCTTTACGTGATATCCAAACTACGGCTCCGCTACATAATCTCTACGCAGAGGACGGTCTCCCATCCAACTACTCTCCAGACTAGGGCCCTGCGAATCACAATTTTTTTTTTCGAAGCGAATCTCGAATCAAATCAACTCAAACAATTCAAATCGAATCGAATCTCGAATCGAATCAACTGTACACATATAGATTAGTGTGTTTCTACACACAATTAGTAATAACAAAATTAATTAAATCTTCTTGAGAACAAAGGGCAAAGTAAATCCTTCTAAAAAAAAATGTATTAACCCTTTAATGCCCAGTGTGTGAAATTTTCATCGTTAACTTTGGAAGCAATTTTAGACCTTCCAGTTCCCAATGTGTGAAATTTAACACATTTCGTATTTTATTAATTATGAACAATAAAACTTTGTAAAATATATTTTTCAGTTATTTTGGGTCCAATTAAACGATTTTTATATCCCAATTTTTTTTTTTTACTTTTCGACTTAATTTGGGTATGAAAGGGTTAAGTATTTGATCATGAGGAGGAACAATGGTATTAAAGTATGATAAAAGTGTTATTGCGCGAGAGATTGGTCTCACAGTATATAGACTGAATTATAATCTAAGTAAAAAGAAAAGTGTTTATTTATGAAAGTGTTCTTCAAAACAACATCACTGATGTTGTTTACCGGACTTAATGGAAATTCAAAAATATCGAATCGGAGCCCAAGCTAACGAATCAAATTGAATCTCCTCTCCCGATTCGAAATCGAATCGAATCTCGAAGCTTCGCAGGGCCCAACTCCAACCCAATGTCGCTTAGCTTCAGTGATCGACGGAAAATGGTGTTAGGACAATGGCACCCTGAGCAAAAATAAATTAGAGGTATTCATCCAAATGAATGTAGGATTTTTATCTATATGCTGCTATTGCTGAACAGTAAAAAATTTATACAACTAATGAACAATCTCTGACGCTTATAAAACCTATTTCATTTTGGCTCTCTCAGTCTACTACATATATATGCTGATTAATCAAAACCTACCAACATCTAGTCGGTCCACGCTCGCATTATAACGCAAATAATCTCGTACTAAAAATTTTGAACAAAAAATTTGGAGCAATCCAAGAATAAGCACCCCAAAGACCCCAATCCAAGAAACAGCACCCCAGTTCGACCTCAATCCAAATTAAAGATTTTAACATCAACATTCCTCGAAAACTGTGTCCAGGTCATTGCTTGATCGCACTTAGCACGCAGCATCACTTTTTTAATAAGATTTTTTTCCCTTACACCGATTTATTACTGGCAATACATCTTCAACCAATAATGGTAACACTTCAGTTTGAAGTGCTACCATTATTATGGGGTGCTTATTCTTGGATTGCTCCTATATATACATATCGAAACCTACGGTAAAATTATTGAATGCCCGGTTAGGTCAACTGTACGCCCTTGACGATTGGTTAGGTCGCGATATTTTCGTTAAAACTAATGAAAATATCACAACTTAACCTAACCAATCGTCAAGGGTGTACAATTAACCTAACCGGGCATTCGATTAACCATTTTAGAGCAATCCAAGGATAAGCAGCCTCGTTCGACCCCAATCCAAGAAAAAGTACCCTAAATTGATTTGGGGTGTTTATTCTTGGATTGCTCCAAAAATTTTAAGCTAATAACTTTAACCCTTTGAGGACCACGGGACATATTTGTCGCAACGGAAATAATAATAATAATATAAATTGTACAATGATGCAACGTTTCTACAAATACATCTACATGTTTATACAGGTATCGTTTAGTTGTCGGAAAATTAACCAAAAATGGGTCATTTAAGTGACTATAGTTACTAATATCTAATTGTAAAACACAATAAAACAAACTTTTAAGTTCAAAGAAACGTATACTGGTCGTCAAAGGGTTAAAGCTCACGGGCCCCTTAGATTCTAAGTGCAACTTCACAAATTATGATCACTGTTTTTGGATATGAAGCTCAAAATCTTGATGGGTATGGTAACTTATAAATTTATTGACCAACTAGTTTTTTCTCGATTTAACAAACGTCAATGAAATTTGTGCAAGCATGATCTGACTAGATATGTAGGACGGCTTTGGTCCAGTTCGTGGAAATTTTCACAATGATGAATTCATTGAATGACGTTGTTTTATGGGTTGCAATAATAATGATGATGATGATAATGAATTACCTACATTATTAAGCAATAAGAATAAAGAGACTTCGAAAAAGACTATCTGAAGAGACTTCGAAAAAGACTATCTGAAGAGACTTCGAAAAAGACTATCTGAAGAGACTTCGAAAAAGACTATCTGAAGAGACTTCGAAAAAGACTATCTGAAGAGACTTCGAAAAAGACTATCTGAAGAGACTTGGAAAAAGACTATCTGAAGAGACTTCGAAAAAGACTATCTGAAGAGACTTCGAAAAAGACTATCTGAAGAGACTTCGAAAAAGACTATCTGAAGAGACTTCGAAAAAGACTATCTGAAGAGACTTCGAAAAAGACTATCTGAAGAGACTTCGAAAAAGACTATCTGAAGAGACTTCGAAAAAGACTATCTGAAGAGACTTCGAAAAAGACTATCTGAAGAGACTTCGAAAAAGACTATCTGAAGAGACTTCGAAAAAGACTATCTGAAGAGACTTCGAAAAAGACTATCTAAAGAGACTTCGAAAAAGACTATCTAAAGAGACTTCGAAAAAGACTATCTAAAGAGACTTCGAAAAAGACTATCTAAAGAGACTTCGAAAAAGACTATCTCTAAATTGTTATATTTATAAATCAAACAAGCCTACTGAACAGATTCGTGTTTTCCACCTCAGATAAGTGTACTGATGAAAATAAATTAATGACAGAATAAGCTATATTAAAGCCATGACTAGGGGTAGCTCAAACAGTTTAATCGATCTAAATGATGGGACCATCGTCTATCATCGACTCCATACCTTGGTCAACCGGCGTATTAAAGCTTCCTACACACTTTAAATTAAAATCACGCCCTGTAAATTTAAACTTAAAAAAATAGGATCACCTGAAGATCAGGGCCCCCAGCCTTCTTTAGTTAGCTTTATAAGGCTAACTAACGAAAATATCACGACCTAACCTAACCAATCGTCAAGGGCGTATAGTTGACCTAACGATTGCTTACGTTAGGTCGTGATATTTTCGTTAGTTAGCCTTATAAGGCTGGGGGCCCTGATCTTCAGATGATGCAAAAAATATAATTACTGGGAATAAGAATTAAGAATACGGCTCTATAAATCTTCCCCTGCATGGGGAAACCTTTCTCGATATACGATAATGAATGAATGGCTGGCTGCACAAAACCTGAATCTTCCCATTACAGCGCGAAAGCAAAAAAAAGTAAATGAGCCACAAAATACAAGCGAGTCGAGTTCACCAACAATCCTCTTAAAAGAACAATGCACAAATGAAGCCTGGCTTTTCGCTTCTGAACTGCAACTGAGCGCAGCACTGCGAAATGTAATTAAAAGGCAGAGAAAAAAAAAATTATTATTTTTTTTCATTCTTATCTTGTTACGTTTTAAGTGCCTTTGTCCTTTCAATAATAAATATTTGGATGAAACGATTAGAAAGATCAGACGACAATTCTTATCTAATTTAAACCCAGAAACATTTGAAAATTGGGCTTATAAGTACCCACATAAGCCTATAATATTTAAAAGCCTGTGTGCGCGCACGCGCTCCGAATAGACAAGGGCCTCCAAGTGAAACAGCGTTTACGACAAAAACTAGTATTAATTATGCTGACACTGAAACAGTAGCATAATAACCCTTTTCTCGGAAAGACATCATAATAACTTAGACCTATAACAGCATGCAAGATAGGCATACTCGATTATAATAGATTAATTTTATTAAATTTTGTACGATAATTCAAAAAATGTACATAGAACTAAAAGACTATTAAGGCGCAATAGGTAAATAGGCTGAGCAAATTCAGAGAGCTCGTATTGTTTCCGAAAGTTCTAAATTCCACACGCGTATTTATATCCAAGACAAACGATACTGACTACTAACATTAACTTCCTGGAGGCTATCTTTATATTTAGTCAAAAACCAAACTTCAGCGACTATATAAGGCCTACATCTTTCCGAAACGAAACGCTAAAAATTCCGTTAGTAATAAATAAGCATTTTCACCACTTTCATACAGACTTCAATACATTACTTATCCGTAATTTAATTCAACTTATTTTTTTTTAAATATTAAAAAGTTTATGATCTTAATGTTATCTTAGTTGTACTTAAGTACGGTACTGATGATGATAAAGACATTTATCGAAAACACCGCACAATAATAATAATAATAATAAATATGAAAATAAAAACCCACTCTAATAGACAGAGTTTATTTCCACAACAGTTTCGACGCCACTGGCATCCTCCTCGGGTGGATACAGAAAAACGAAGGAGGATGCCAGTGGGCGTCGAAACTGTTGTGGAAATAAACTCTGTCTATTAGATTGGGTTTTTATTTTCATATTTTGACCTTCACGTAGAAAAAAGAAGTTTTTTGCATTAATAATAATAAAGTTCATATTTGGACTGATTTTATTATTTATTGAGAAAAAGATTCTCCTAAACTAAATCTATATGTTTCATTCATTATACATATTTCTTTATCATCATCGATGCATTCATAGTTTAAGCGAAAGTAGGAAGAGTTAAAGATCTTTTTACATAGAGCACCATTCTGCCCATACACCCATTTCAAGGTACTCGCAGCAGCAGCGACATTGCCAAGCAATTAAGGGATCAAAGTACTGACGAGGTTTTAGTACGTGGTTCATCACCATTGAAAGCACGAGGGATTCGAACCACTGATAATTGGGACGCGGAGGACAGTCTCCAACGCAATTACAACCCAGACCTACAGCCCTCCTTCAGTAGCTTTTCAAACCTCAAACAAAGTACTAAACTCAGCACAGACTAAATCTAGACAAAATATCTTAATTTTCAAAATGGCATACTTTGGATTGAATTCAAAATCAATACTGGTACGGTGATGTTTCGTAATAGGTCTATTTG